>JXSR01S034240.1:0-12280 GCA_000969725.1 Ophiothrix spiculata
TTTCTGAAGTATGGTTCTGATTAGTGTACCTATATGTGGTGTAAAGATTATTAAAAGTTTTTGGCGGAAAAATGGTCTTTATAAGGGACGGGAGGATACCACGGACCCTGGACATTAACGGAAGTGTGGAGTACCATATGCAGTGATAGGGCAACAATTGTATGGGGCCGTATAGGATCATGAATGTCAAATGAAAGGGCAAATTTTCAACTTTGTGCAATAAAGTTGCCAAATTGTTCGTAATAAATCAACCATAAAATGTGTCTTTGATTACCCCTTCGTCTCACCTTCCTTATATATATATATTTACTAACCTTATCTAGTCTCTTGATATCTTGCATGGAATTAGCCACACCTTTATTGTAAGTATCGCGCGCATGTTCCACTTTTCCTGTTTATGAAATTTAAAATCATCATTGTTTCTATGAGGCACATTTAATATCTTACAATGGATCACTAGTAGTAATATCATTATTGTTTCTGTATTTTGACCATAGAATTAAGTTCGTTGTGATCTTACATTGCTTGCCATTATTTAGTTAGCAAAGAGGCGATCTTACTGAATGGATTACTTTATAATAACTAATACTTATTTAATTTAGGACCAGGTTACTCTGATATATAAGTGAATTCTCAGAAATAATAAGATATTTGTCAGTCTCATTTATCGGTACAAACTTCACCACCATTTTCAATAGAAATTTAGATAAATTATGGGGTGATGTTCTTTGGAAAGCAATGGAATTCAAATACATCGTTACGTAATAAATGACACAAACCAAAAGAGGCTCACACAGATGCACCTGTTTCAAAAAATTTAAAGAAATTCAACCTTATGTTTTCTGAAAACCCACATCTCACCTTTGTACCACAAATTTCTACACATTAAAATTGCTCAAATTCTTCATAAATTATCCCTTTCACAGACAAAATTAATGATGATACAGACAAATGTTTTAGATTTTCTCAGAACTATGAAAAGTGGATTTAGACCCTTTTGGAAACAAACTCTTCATATACAAATACTCTTGTGCTAAACAAACAGGGAACCATATATCAGATGAGTCAATAGAACTCCTTTGTTATGTTAATAAGCAAGTAATAAACTTTTCTAAGTTACTTACTTTTATTAGTTCTGGTCAGCTAAAGTGGATAGAATCTTCATAGACCCAAAGAAAGGTTTTTGGTTTTTTAGTATTAATTATTGCTTTAAACTTACCAAAATGTTGTCAAAAGGATCATTGGGTCCTCATGTCAAGAAGGGGCAGTTGTTGAATTATTGTAATTTTGCTTAACATTGTTTAAGTATTTTCTTGATATACTTTGCTATGTAGTATTGTAAGAACAGGGATCTGGTGTATCTCGATGTATTTTTCTCCCCACTGGACTGTCATGTAAAATATATTTTATTGGAAAAAACTTACGAAGATGTTTGATAAATCCAAAGATGTTTGGTAAACCAAAGTTTTCAAATCTGTTTGAGATTTTGTTATCAAAATATCATTCATCAAAGTTTGGCAAAACAGCATTTTTTGCGCTTTATTGACCAGTGCAAATTCAAGGATATATGCCATTTTTTCCCCATTTGCCATAGTTTTGCAGCAATATTATCCACTTTGAATTTTTCAAAACAATTTCAGGTTAACAATTGTACTATTTTATTGAACTTTTGTGACGTGGGCTTGGAAGGGAAAGGAGTAAAAACATCAGGGGGAATTTTGTGGATGTGCCATACACCGCCTCCTCCAACCTCTATTACGCCACTGTCTCAAAATGTGCAAAAACCATTTCCCTGAATATACGAATTTAAAATTTCACAGCATAAATTTGTTGACATTTTACAGCATAAATATGTTGTGCTTTAGTACTAATTAACAAGATGTCTTACTTTACTGGATGTTTGTTGTGGGCAGCCACGACTTTTATTATCATTAGCAAAACTTTGTTTGGAGCATAAGTGACTTTTGTAGTTTCTTTGTTTTTGTCTTTGCCTTGTATGTTTTTCTTCCTGGCCTTTCAATCACATCCCCCCATATTGATTTGTTTGTTTTTATGTACATTTGTTAATATGTTTGTAAATATTGATATGGAAAATAAAACTGTCTGAATGAATTATCAAAACATGCTATGCGTTACTTTTATAAATAACCATAATTAAAAAATATCCAAGTTTTGTATTCAAAGAAACTTTAGTAGCCTAATGCAAAAGAGAATGCCAAACGGAATATCAATCTTATTACGGTGCTATGATTTACAATTGTCTGTGTAAGGAATAGGATGGGGTGTGGGAAAGGTTTAAAATCATGCCTCATGATATAAGCAATGATAAATCAAAACACAAAACACACAATACCGTATACCACAATCAAAATTATTATTGTCCGGTCATTCCAGCACATAATACAACTTCTTATATGGACATTGGACAAACTTAAGCGCGTAAATGGCGCATCCCCGCTAGTAATTACCAAAATGTGAAAAAATCGGCTTTGTACGGAAAATATAGGCAAAAATCAAAATTGTAGGAATATCCAATTGTCATGCTATATTAATGACTAAAAACTACGGGCCATATTCTCGAAAGATGTTTAACGCTAATCAATGTTTAAATCGCGATTTAAACCATAAAAAAGATAAACGTAATTCTCAAAGAGTGACTAAAATGTAATCACCGTTTAAATTTTAACCACTTGTAGGTAACTGCTCTAAAATGCGTTTAAAACTAAACTAGGTCAGGGGATAGTTTAAGGTGTGTTTAAATAATATTTTCATCATGTGTCCGACAGTTCTTTTTTATTACTGTATGCTTTAAAAATGTAATGATTTTAATGAATAATGCTTGACAATGATAATACGACGATATGGACATGACCATGACGAAAAATAAACACTCACATTGTGTTCTTTATGAAAATATACCATGAATTGTCATTATAAACATGGTGATACCGTGTTCTAGCTATTGCATAGCGTAGGTCTTGTACAGGGTGTCCCAATAAACAGTGTGCATGGAAACGGCGCTGACTTTCTCAGAAGTTGGGCATATCAGCTGCTCGAAAATTATATCATTCTAAAACGTATAGTTTTGTTCATAATCGCTGAAAATATCAAGAAAATTCATTGAGGCAAACCCGATATATCGTTGAATTTGTCAGCTTATATCATTTTCCTCCTGCACAATGAGAATCCTATGGTTAAACTTGTAATCAGAGTGCATGAAACAGGTCTATGGGAAAACAACGCTTGAGAAATGTACTGTAAATGATGCTGTTAGAGTCAAGGGTAATCGAACAAGGTGTATCAACAGCCAATGGAGACATGTTGAAGGATGGGCAGGAGGTTAATGTCCAGAAAAAAAAATAAAATGAACAAGTGAAAAACAAACACTAATGTGACTTTCAGAATATAACCAAAATCGAAAGCAACACATAGACTATTAAAACTCTAATAAAACAAATATCATGTGATTAATTTATATCATTATGGTTTAATCATGTTAATATTAAGACGCAGCATTATCTTAGAGATTTTAGAATCTTTAGAAGCAATGCAAGCAGCCAGATTTATCCAAAGACTTTTTTTATTTATAGAAGCATTTCTTAAGGTTTTTCATTTTTTTCAATAATACTAACCCAGTGATGGACTCACTGCTTTTGATCTGAAATAAGACATAAAACAACTATCTGTTCAATTTATGTGGTGTAATTACATAAAAAGAATATAATTTACTTTTTACATTGAGTTTTCAGTTTCCAAAAAAGCATGTAAACAATATTTACGAAACATTGAGTAATTTTGCCAATAACTCTAGTTTTACATTCTTTGTGTATATTTTCGAATTGAAAAATTCATATGTTTAAAATAAAGAGAAAACGAAAAAAACATAGAAAAAACAAAAGAAACATATCCAAAGTGGCTTCATATTATTACCTTTTAAAGAATATTGGCGTAACGTATGCATTGACTTTGTCTCTGTAAACTTTTCAACCGTTGTTGAACCGTTGTCAAAGACCCTTTCGATGTTTTTGTGAACATACTTAACCATAGGATTCCCATTGTGCAGAACGAAAATGATACACACAGACAAAATCTATGATATTTCTGGTTTTCATCGATGGATTTTCTTGAAATTTTCAGCGATGATGAACAAAAATATGGGCTTCAGAATGATGTAATTTTCAAGTAGCTGATGTGCCTAACTTCTGAGAAAATCAGTGCCGTTTCCATGCACAATGTTTATTGGGACACCCTGTATTCACGTACTCAACGCTGTACAGAGGCATCACTTCATAAAATAAAACAAGCCGTGTGATTGATGAGGCGTAGAAATCTCTATTGACTAGGGACCTACTATTAATTAAACTATATAAAGTTCAGTAGTACATATCTCTTACGTGCACAGTTCAGGGGATGATATTTATTGGTTTTAAATGCCGATGTTTACTAGAATATTTGCTAAGCGTTTAGCTACAATCAGATTTTAACTAAACGCATTTTATGTCTAACCAACGTTTAGATAAACATCGTTCGAGAACACGGCCCTACATGTTTAGAATCACGGAGTTACACCAACCCCCTGTCCTCCGAACTTCTGAACGGACACTGTATCCCACTGACGGTGGTAGGGTCAAAAGTTTTTCGCTAGAATAAGCGGAAAGAATGAACTTAGAGGTACACCAAGGAATGTTTAGCGGCAGCAAAAAATTCGATAAGGGGTGATCCCCCCCCCCCCTCTTAGAACTAATGTCAGTATATAGACAATAACTAAGACACCAAATAGAAAAGAAGAAATAGTTAAAGACGAGTAAAGGCATAATCAATATAAATCAAATCGATCAATCAATGAAATGAATATGTATTTTTATCGTCGTGAAATGTTAAAGTTGTAGGTTCCAATCACATTCTCATCCCCCTGGGCCCAACCGGAAGTAATATATTTTTTGTTACCATATCAAAACCCATATTTTTCTGATTCTAAATCCAAATTTCACCTTCAAATTCTTTATACTTATGGAGATAAGATTAACATTTTGGAGCATAAAATGTAAAATTATTGGTATACCTATTTTGGTCGCATTTTTTAAGTTGGGACCCAAACGGGTTACATAGGTGTTTTAGTGAAATATAGCCTCTTCTTATACAAAATCCTCCGGATTTCAAAAATATGCATCTTAGGTGCATATAAGTATATATATTCTGAAAGCTTATTGTGTCAGCCATTTCAAAATGTGAATATCAAGTCAAGCGTACAGTGTGGCTAAGTGTTATACAGGGTGAGACAAACAAAAATATCATTAAAATGATCGTCACTTATTTGAAATCCATTCAAAAATAAGACTTGTATATAAAAAGTCAATGTGTTGAACACATATATTGCCCATACATACATACCAGAAAAAAAGTATATCATCAACATTGCATACATTATACAGGGTGTTAAAAATTTAGTTTTTTTCCCAGATTGTATAATGTTTTATATTTAGTAAAGTGTATCATGTGCATACATTTTAACAAATAAACACTATATTCAACATTACTTAACCTGATGAAACCAAAATAGATCTCATCTTTGTTATATGTATAATTTTATTATTGAGTAAAGCGATTACATACAGGGTGTCAACAAGTTAAAAAAAATGGGTCTTGCATGATCATATTTTAGAGTCCTAACCTTGCGAATTGCTCTCCGCACATGCAAGTAAACACAGTTCCAGTGTCAGAGAAAACTTCCGTTGGAAGGATTTCCCACAATCGTTGCATTTGTGAGATTGATCATGATGTGGGCTGTTAATATACCTAGTAAGAGTACATTTCTGTGCTCCAAAAATTTAGGATCTGTCTTATGTATTGTTTTATATTCATCCAAGTTTAACTGTCTATGAAACTCTTTTCCACAGACAGAGCACTTAAATTAACAATGGTCTTGTGAATGGACTTTCATATGTCTCTGTAGATTGTTAGTCCTTGAATATGACTTCCTACAAATACAACAAATTACAACCATTTTAATTAATGCTTGAATCTCAAGACTATATTATTGCGTGACCAAAATACGAAACATTTTCTAAATGCCACACCTATAATGGCTAATCATTTTGATTGGTACAAAGAAATAAACACATTAATACAATCCATGTTTCACTCCCAGAGTCAAAGGTTGTATAATTTCCCTACAACAATTACTATAGTTGGCATCAAAACAATCAATATACTGGGCAAAATTTCCTTTTGCCTTGATAAGGCAGTATAATTTGTTTTGATGTATCATCAATTTCACACTCGACTGAACATCTTTTTTATATTTCCCGGCTTTTACCAAAACTGAAGCGAGCCCTCTCATATGTTTAATCCTATGTTAGACAAACTTGAATTTTGTAACACATTATCCTTCTCTACCACCTCCTCGTTTTCAAATCCTCCTCTTGTCAACAATTGATATAATTAATTTCTACTTTCCCCATGCCCGACGACCTCATTACCATTTCCTCAATAACCTTCTTGAACTAAAACATCCCCTTTTACCACTTCTTTGACCTCAAACCCTCCTCTACCTCCTCGTTGATACCAATTCCTCCTCTACCTCCTCCTCCTCTACCTCCTGCACCACCCCTGGCTAATTATGTTTATCGAACCATAGCTATTACTGATGACATTATTGTTTTTATTATTATTCTGGAAATGAAAGACCATTAATCAAGCTTTCAATTGAGCCCCAAATCAAGCTCATTTTGGTTCCCAAAGTAAAAATATACTAAAAAGAATATATATTTTAGATAGAAATGTAACAAAACCACCTTTTATTGGGTCCCAACTTAAAAAATGAGACCTTTTCTTTCTATCTATCTATATTCTTAATGGTGCGTTTACATTACGACGTATTGGGGGTAACGACAAGCAACGTAGCCCTGCGAATTGCAGTTTTGAATTTTACGCCGGTCTTCATTAGTTAAAGTCGGTTCACGTTAGTACACGCTTTTAACATACGCAGGTTGTCGTTACTATCGATCGCTTTCATTTACAAGTTTTAAAATGTTGGTATAACATAGAATAAGATTTGATGTCGTTGAGATCTCATTGGCCACCGCAACCCTCAGTTCTTTGAGGTCGTCACAATTTCGTTGGTACTCGTTGTCAACAACACTTGACGAATTGTGACGACATATTGCAGTAGATAACGAATTGTAATGACTTTGGGTAACGTAAGTAAACTAATGCTGGCGTATTGCAACGGTGGGTTACGATTTGTAAACGACGGTCTATATTTTAAGTCAATTTTTATCAGTGTTTTGTGGTTTTGTACAGAGTTCTTTTTATGAGAGCTGTGAGTAGGAATAATTGTACCACCCGCACAGGGTTGGTGATTTATGTTATTAGAATTGAAACAAAAAATCGGATTTTTAAAAATTAAATCACGTTTTTTTTAACTGTATCTGAACTGCTTTTATACCAAATACAGTTGACAAGTATACTTTGAAATATGTATTTTAACATTTGACAAATAATCCACTAAATTAAATGAAACAAAAGTTACAAAAATAAAAGATCTTTACATTTAGTGACTCAATTGGTGTCCACTACGGACTGAAAAAGCTGTGGAACTAGTGGTCTTGTTCAAAGCTTTTAAAATGGAATAGATCCTAAATTCAAATTAAGATGTTTACATTGTTTCAGGAAGCAAAGGAGTGGACTTGATTGTCATCTAAAGTTATGATTAGCTTCTACATGTACATATTATCATTATTGCCTATTGGCGCAATATTTTATTCCGACAGCCTTGCCTCTTTTCTAGCTAAATAATAAGAAGAGTACAACATAAATGCATGCTGAAAATTTCACTTGATCTGACCATTCATTTTCAAGTTGCAAATTTTTACAGCATCTTGAAAATTCTCTATGGCTACTGTGTTGTAATTATTGGATTTATCAACAAAATGCAGACACTTTTGTATGAATGTTTCTTTTGGGGTTTGTAACATATTCCAGTTAATTATCATTATTAGCTCAAAAACTCATAACTAAAAGATTGTTCATGTTTCATAAGATGGGTTTATTGTTAAAAACTGTGTTGTTTTGAAAATGTTTATAATTGTAATCTTGCATCTAATAAAGATTAATTGAAAATTATTTCAAAACTATTTCGAAAGTGCTTGTAGAGAAATTAAAATGATTCAACTGAAAACAAAAACAGTCAGTGATTTTTTTTAAAAAAAGATCCAAGTTATTTAAATCGCACCTATTTAAGTCAACGTGATTTTAATCAAACAACCTTGTACTCGCACAAACTTCTAGTCACGTTATTGTTGCCGTAACCATTCGATAGCATTCGTTCCTGTACGTCAGCCAAGGTCAGCATTTTCCGCCTCACTACGTTGCTTACAGTTGTTCTACGTTGAGAAGTCGTGACCCAAAGTCAAGCCAAACTCTTAATTTATCAGTAAGTCTGCGTTCCCTTCAGCAACCACTCGTCACTTGTTGCCGTCGTGTCGCTGAGACTCGTTACTATCCGTGAACAAATTTTTCATCTTTACTCGTTGCTTGTCGTCCAGCGTATTATGATTCTGGAATACGTTACCCTACGTCGAGGGCCAATACGTCCAGATGTAAACGCAACCTTTACTCTGCAAAGTTGTTACAACATTCGCAATATCACCCAGAGGAACATATAATGGCATAAATTGAAGTTAAGACATGGATGTGAAACTTACTCTACAAAATAATACAACGAATACAATCCAGTAATTAAAGTGACATATTATATATAAAGCACTTAATGACCGCAGGCGACATACCGGCAGCCAACCCGTAGGGAGAAGTACCCTAAGCGTTTGTAATTAATTTAATGTTGTGAACAAAATGATATATTACATTTATGTTGACCGCAGGCGAAATACCGGCGGCCTACCCCAAGGGCGAAGTTTTGTATTTTCATAACAGCCTCATCCCCAGGGTTGCATACTTTCTTTTGCCTCTCAAGAGAAAACAAGAAGCCATCTGAGATTAAAATTCCACAATATGCATTCAAGAGGTCAAGTTCAATTAGTTTAAACTAAATTACACACATGCTAAGATGGGAACCTACACCTTTAATAATACAGTTCAGAAAATTAAATTTATTTGAGAGGTGGCGTTGTAAGTACGCTATTGCTATTTTGGACGGTAACATTATTTCTTTTCAAATGCAAATAAGCAGCTGTTAAAATATCGGCAGCGGAACCCTTATTTAACTAAATTTCAATTAGAGCTGTACGTTAATGCACTTATCACTTGTAACTCCGGCCCCCGGGTACCCGGGCACTAGCGGGGAACTCGTCATGCTTGCGCGGGGAAGTTGTGCATGCTGATGTCCCCGCCAGGCGGGGAACTCGTGCGGGGATGCGGCGGTGACTCGATGGTGACCATTTAGGCCGGGAATTTGAGCCGGGACTTCGTCGGGGAAGTCAGTAGGAACTCGACATACATAAAATAGGGCGGGGAAAGTGCGCCGGAAACTCACCGTGACTTGTACGGGGGATGTTATGCAGTTCACGTGGCTCAGGGCGGGAACACGGCGGGAACTCGGCGGGGAAATGTGCATGGCTGTACATCTTGGCTATATTAAAATATCTCCGTTTACGTGTACTGTTGTTGGCATCATTTTCCCCTCTATAGTACTTTGCTGAAAATGAAATACCGTAACTGTCGGCATATAAGCCGTGACTCAAGGTGTGGGATGATTAATAAAATTTCACAAAACGATACACGGGTGTCCCTTGTCACTGTTGGATTTTTTTCTTATTTGATACTTTATAGTATCATATCACATTTTTTGATGCCTATATCTCATTTACTGTTCAATAAAGTTGTTTCATATTCACGTTTTTCACTATATGACCCGCCCTTTCCATGCAGTCGTCAGAAAGCCCCAGAGTTGATGCTGCAAGTTAATTTGAATTGACCTCTTTCAGTTTAATATTGACCATTTGGGAATCTCCCTTTTGAACTATGTGCGAGTGTGACCAAGTACTGAGGACAATGTGAGATACCTAAATGGTATGGATACCTTAATGGCTTACACACGCTCAGTGATGATTCATATTAATGAAAATAACAGAAACGAACATATGAGTTCGAACAGATTCACTATAAACAACAACAACAACAAGGCTCGAACACACAACTTTCGTGTTTCCCAAATCTGACCACTCTCTGCATAGTGTGCGTTCAAATTCTGAAGACCGTAAAAGGAATCCGACTGACTGAGGAATACTATGACGGGAGTTCGAATCTATTGTTTGTGTCTCTTAAAGAGTAACATGGTTAATGGTTTATTAGATCCAGACCCGTATTAAAGTCGAAGGTGCAATCATGTTTTATATTTTCCATATTAAACAATCTGGGAATAACTCCGGAATACCCTATTAAACCCTAAACCGGTTAATCCTAACCCTAACCTTAAATACACCTAACTCTTAAATCGTAACCCTAAAATACCATAATGTATGCCTGGTATGTACACTCTAAAACAAGACCGTATTTTTACGGTGGAAAACCAGTATTTTTTAACGGTGAAATCCCGTAAGAAAATATTTACGGACGTAATGTAAATTTAACGGCATATATCAGTTATTTAATGCAATGACCGTCTTTTTACGGGATGTTACCGTAAATAAATAGAAAAAAAGACAATTTGACACCACAGAAAATATATACTAAATACAAAATATATCTGTAGTTATTGTACTAAAGCTGTACATTTTCCCTTGGTGGGGCAAACTCCAAACATGCCCTGTTCTTGAGAATTGCTAGGGATGCTTATTTTGACACTAAAAATCATCCGATTTTAAGTTGAAAACTGGTGTTAAAATCCACCTATGCTTTGAAACAGGTACACTCTTAAAAATTTGATCCTTTTTGGATCAAAAAGGAGTGTATTTGATCCGAAAAGGATCAACTTTGAGGAGAATTTTGGATCAAAATTGATCCCAAAAAGGGTAAGCTCATATTTGATACTTTATAGGATCAATTTGATCCTTTCTTTTTAAGAGTGTAGGAAAGGTCCATATAAAATATGATTTAACGGTAAAATACAGTAAAATAAACAGCCACATGTAAAAATACAGTAAAATACCGTATAATGATTTACGGCAAAGTTGTAAAATTTTACGGTAAAGTGTTGGCAACCGAATTGCCAGTGATTTTACCGTAAAATTTACGGGAAATTTCTTAGAGTGTAGGGTATCTCGGAGTTTGTGTGATATATATCACACTAAAAAATCTCTTCAAAATGAATAGATTCCTCTTCCGAGGGACACTTACAAGGTTCCTCTTCAAACATTTTAAATTGAATGAGTGGTCAAAGGTCAAATAAAAGGTTAATACCTGACAGAAATGTAACAAGTAAGCAAAAGAAGCCTACCTCTATATTTCAGACAAGTACTAAGCTTTAATTTTACCTTTGACCCCTCATTCAATTTAAAATGTTTGAAGAGGAACCTTGTCAAATTGTAGAGGAACCTTGTAAGTGTCCCTCGGAAGAGGAATCTATTCATTTTGAAGAGATTTTTTTAGTGTGATCATGTTGATATAATAAAGTGTATAGATAAAATATAAGCACCGTTTTATCATACAATCAAGCTTGGCCGTTTTCTACATTGACTCCGAATAGACAAATCACACCAGACTCGAACAGAACACTGGAATAGAGGAAATAAAGGTTAGTATTTAATACTTTTTAATATAATGTAAAGTTCTATGTAAATCTGGCAAAATTGGTTAGGTCTCAATCCAGATACAAGGAGAGCTATAATAGGCCTATACCTATAATAAGATTATGCATGGGCCGGGGATACAGAAATGCATACCCAACCCCCGTACAAAAGTGCCGCAAAACATGGGTATCAATTATGTCAGGCCGCCATCCATCCTTGAATTCCTCTTTTAGAATATACCCTACCATTTCAATCATGACTTTAACCCTAACCCTAATCCCTATTATATAAAATGGAAGGGTATTCAAATAACCAAAGTGCCTGGCAATTTTGTCATTTTTTTTTATATCAATATAACTTTTACCCCACATTTCGGCATTAATATGGGCACATGTATCAGGAGGAGTCGTTACTTTTTCCTGGACAATCGGTACATCATAATGCGATATTCGTAAAGTCCGGGGTCTTTTTACGGGATGTTACCGTAAATATGTGGAATAAACGACAATTTGACACCACAGAAAATATATACTAAATACAAAATATATCTGTAGTTATTGTACTAAAGCTGTACATTTTCCCTTGGTGGGGCA
>JXSR01S034244.1:11832-23069 GCA_000969725.1 Ophiothrix spiculata
TATATGTCATAGTCTGGCAGGCACATCCCCATAACAATATGACCCATCCCTATACCTATTTTTGAGTCAAAAATGGTATAGAGATATATGTCATAATCTGGCAGGCACACCCCATACAAATTTTTTCGAAAGACCACACCCCAACCGTCACCCCTACCCCAGGGATAAAGTTAGTAATTTCACAGGCTCTCTAGTCCTCAAAGAGTAGAGTCTTTAGAGTACGTTTAAACTGGCATGTATTTGACTGGATTGGTCCTCTGTTGTGTGGCAAGATGGAATTATGGTGCCAGCGTTTTTGTTTGCACTCATTTTTAAAGGTCACATTAGAAATCTCATGACTCACCACTGATATCTCTGAATGTGTCCAAGATTATACAAATTACAGAGTTGTGTCACCAAGTGTAATGGGCCTCATCAAGCATATTGTTTTGCAGTTATTTAAGACACATTGGAGACCTTCTTTATTCCCACAGAGAGAACAATTTGCATTAATCTTTCCCCCAGTGACTGGGATCATTTTTATTTGGGAGTGTGTCACTTAATGCATTAATTCTTAGAGCGTCGATGGCAAAAATTTGGTGTTTTCATTAATAGCTGCTTTTTTGTTAAATTTGATTGTTTCCCTAAATGACACATTTTTCTGAAGATTTACTATTTGTGTACATGATCTACTTGCAGAATTGATAAGTTTATTTGTGAGAAGCAATAAAAGTTTTGAAAAATATGGATGTTTTTGTGATTGGTTATGCATTTAAACTTGACATTTCAAAAATGTCAAGGCAGCTATAAATGAAATAATACGATTGGTGCGATTTGCACCATTTGGAGCTTAAGGTGTTAAGCATAAATTTCATAATTCCTTACAAGTAAAGGGAGATCATAAATGAATGTTTTCCTGAGGTAATCTGATTTGTTTAAAAATGTGATAACATATTCCCCCTGGGGCCCATATTCATAAAAGCTTGCTAGCTAGCAATCAACTAAACCCTAGTTTAAAACTAAAAACTCTAGTTTCAAACTATGGAGTTTGCAACTATATCCATATTTATAAATACCTAATACTAAGAACATTGCTATACTTTGATCAACACCAAATAGGCGGCCCTCTTCACATTGTGAATAGCATAAGTATCTACGTCGCGTGTGTAAGTGGGATTATGTTTACTTGCGGATGAAGAAGAGCCTCATAATTCCCGCCTATTTAGTGTTGATCAAAGTATACATAGTTGCTACTTTGGGTGTTTGAGTGTAATATCCATTAGATTAACAATTAACATTTCCAATAGTGGATGACTTTAATAGGAAACATAATTATCATAAGTACTGTGAAAGCATTTTATTTTATTTTTTGAAATATTGCCTAAAATAGTTAAGCGGCAACTTTTTCCACTTTTTATGGCAAAAATATTGCAACTTTTTTATTTCATGCAAGGTTCATTATTCTGACATTTGTTAATTTGCGGTGTTCATATTTCAGTTCAATAGCTGTTTTGGTTGTTGGCAACCAAATTCAATAAACCCCAAATTGGTTTTCATAGTTGTTATGGGATGGCTTCAAAACTCAACTGATGGCTGACCAACCTGCCAGAAGCGGCAGTTCCAGGTGACAAAGTTTGAAGTTGTCTGTAGCAAATACCTTCCACAGGAATTGAATCTAGGCAGCAACGGCAAAAGGCTAGTGCTACGACCTCGGCACCCACTACAGGAATTGAACCTAGGCAGCAATGGCAAAAGGCTAGTGCCTCGGCACCAACCACAGGAATTGAACCTGGAAGCAATGGCAAAAGGTTAGTGCTACGACCTGAGCACCCACCACAAGAATTGGACATGGACACTAGGCTGATTCACAAAAAAATAAAATTCTGATTTTTCTTCGGCTCACCCCCTTATTTTGTTTCTTTTTGAGTCAAAATCAATCCTGCAAAATTTTAAAAACATTGAAAAAAATTTAGGGGTCGCTACCGACTGTTTTAGTTTCGTGTACAAAGTCTATGGGAATTTTTGGCTCTCCTCTTTGTCATCAAAAAAAGTCATGATTAATTCTTTCTGGAAAGCTAAAAATTGCTGAGTATATCTAGCAATGTGTCCTTTAATTAAAACAACAAGAAAAAGAAAACAGAATCCCCTCATTTTTCAGTAAATGACCTTTTTCTAAAAAAACAAACATTTGGTGCAAAGCAGTTATCAGAACAGCCAAAACATTCAGTGGCTTCAAATCAATCTAATCCTTCTTGTGGATTTGATTTATGCCAGGGTCACTGGCCAGTGGATAACAATAGACATTGATGGGATAGCCTTTTATAAACCTCAATTAGTTACATAGCACTTCATGAGATGAAACCACTGTAACAATACAACAATTATGGAAATTGTAGTGACCTGTAGTGACCTAGGGGGGAATCCCAAGATATATAAACAATCTAGGGAAATCCCTGCTGATCTGCTTATGAATAAGACTCCCTCTGCAAGGTTTTTTTACATTTTTGGTATTTATACCCCACAATGAACTTGAGTGTTTTAGGTAATTATGTTTTATTAAACATTGACTCTAATTTGTACAGACCAGACATGAGTTTAACAAAGTGAAAAAAGTAATTTAAAATGATCACTCCAAAACTCCATTGACTTTGTACACAAAACTTTAACAGCCGGTAGCGCCCCCTAAACTTTTTTCAATTTTGTTAAAATTTTGCAGGATTAATTCAGATACTAAAAGAAACAAAATAAGGGGGTGAGCCGTAGAAATATAAGAATTTTATTTTTTTGTGAATCAGCCTAATGGACACCCATGACAAGAGGTCCATAACCCTCTATCTACAAGGAACTTGTATGGGGGAATCTGGACCCACCGCCATTTTGATTTGACTGCTGTGTGAATCCTATGGGATAGTGACCATCTTGGATTGTCGCTCATGGAGGGTGAGTTATTGTACCGCTGGCAGTTTACATCTCTCCGTGCCACACTTCGGAGTTTTCAAAACTGATTCCAAGGGAAATTGGCATACTTTGATCAGAGCAAGTCATGTTACTTGAAACGCAGACATGGTTTGCGCATGAGATAAAATGCACACACTGTATATGGGTCAAGTGAAGATTTACGCAATCTGCCTGGATATCGGGCAAAACTCCGAATATATCCAGTGGTACAATAACTCTGCTCCATCAGCGACACAAGATGGCGGCGATTCCAGATTCACCTATTAAATGTCCTTGTATAACAAAATGCTATCAAAAGAGCTGTACCTTTCTTTGACGTTGGGAATTTAGCCTTGGCGATCTTCTTCAAAGGAAGCAGATACTGTGAAACCTTCTGTGAAGCGACAATGTAATCCACAAAGTCGACATCTTGCTGTTCATCTTCTTCCCTTGTCATTTCCATGGTTTCGGTATACTGTCCATCTTGTTTGGTGAGCTGAATCGTGCCACTTTCTCCTCCTACTTGAGAGATTTGGTCTGGTCCAATCACAAGGTAGGCACCTGCTTCTTTAGCCGTTGCTGCCTCAGGATCCTAAAGCAAAATATGGAGATAAATTGGGCAATGACCTTAAAACAGGCCTTCTCAAATAGCGGCCGTGGGCAAAATCCAGTGCTCTTAGCAGTGGCTCGCAGCTCAGCACTGATTAAAAAGAAATGGCTCCTATTGGAAGTATTGTGAAAATCCTTGTGAGTTGGAGACAAATAAAATGACCTTTCTTTGTAATTGAACACCTACCTGATCTTGGTAGGCCTAATTATTGAAACCCTACAAACCTGATTTAGAATACTGCTAGCAGTGGCGACACTACAGAACGGTGGGAATTGAGGATTTGCCCATAGTTTGCATTGCAAAAAGTTGAAATTCTCGCAAAACTTGGCAAATTTTCACTGCATATTGAAAAAAAAACACCCTGAAAATTCGCGTGAAGCGGGAATTTTTTTGCTTTTTCACATTTAAATTATCAGAAACAAGAAAAAATTTAAGGCCTCACAAGCGCACGGCAAGTTTTTCAATGATTTTCAAAACATTTAAAACTATTTTTCTTCTCTTTCCTTTAGATTTTTTTCTCTTCTCCCCTTTCCCCGAATGGACCTTTTCCCCCTACTGACTCAACAAACTGTGTGTGTGTGTGTGGGGGGGGGGGGGGGGGGGGGGGGGGGGCGGGCCCCCCCCCCTGGCCCCCCCCCCCCCCTTTGGGCACGCCACTGTATACAAGGGGTGAAAGTATATCTGTATGTTGTATTTCAGACAACTTACTGGATATAGTAGTTACTTATTTTTTATGATAATTAGCCCAACACGTGCAATCTGGTTATAAAAAAATGATCATGAGGCTTACATACATACAAAAATCAGACAAATTTTCACTCGCTTTTTGTTCAAACACTGAAAAAAAAGTGACAGGGATGACTTTCTGGCCTATTAAAAGACTCTTTTCTGTAACAGATTACCATGATAATGCTGACTTTTGCTTCATTTGGATTCAAGAGTACTACAACTAAACTAGAACTTATACCCCATTGACTTAACGTGTGGTAAATGGCCACCACGTCGTTTATTTGGAACCAGATTGCACATGTTGGGGTACTTTGCATAAATTATGACATGCTACTTCAGCAGCGTATACTCACCTCAGCAATACATAGAACCCTATTGTCTGGATTGAACTGGTGTGGATATGCAATGAAACCAACAAACCCTGCCACTTTTTTCTAGCAATAAGACAAGAAACAAAGACTTGATTACTTAAAAGTATTATATTTGCCTATATGTATCTGTGTTCAGCTTAAGCCACAAAGCGATGCAAGTATTAGCTATACTTATTTTTGAGCAAGTAGCGTTCCAAAGTTACCTGCCCGACATGAAATTTACCTGCCTGAATTTTTTTAACAATTAAAAAAACAAAACATCACTAACCTCTAAAATATTGGAAAATTTTCTACAAAGGTGCAAATTTGGGTAACTTTTTTACAAACAACCCAGAAAATGTGTGTGGTGTGTACAAAAAGTTGCTATTTTTGTATAAATTTTATCTCAAAATTTTGGGAAACTTAGTATAGATAAGTTCCCTTTTCTTGAAAATTTATGTTTTTATGGGTTGCATTTCAAATTCCCTAAATCGAAGGAGATGTTGTTTATTTACTCAAAACGCACTCTACATTACAAAAAATTAACCCGCCTTGTCGGGCAGGTAACTTTCAATTTTTACCCGCCCAACACCAAAGTTACCCACCACTGGCTGTCGGGCAGGTGCTATGTGAAGCCCTATTTAACATCAAAAGAAAATCCATCAGGATATGGAGGCCACACTTGGAAAAGATGCCCCTTCGCACAGCATGGTAAAGAAGTGGCAAGGAGAGCCTAGAAGATGCTCCCTGTCCAGGAAGGCCAGCAAGCGTCACCACAAAGGACAATATTGGCAAAATTCTTGATATTAACATGGCAGATAGGTGGGAATCTCCCTGGAAAGTGTCCATACAAGTATTCATAACGATCTCCAAATGTCGAAGGTGTCAGCTCATGGGATTCAAATTCATAAGCTCCTGGGGCCATATTCTTAAATCACACTTAAGTGCAACTTTTTAAGGGATTCCCTTAAATCTGCTGAATTTTAAGACAAACTCTTATATCAAAGTTACACTTAAATGAACAAATATTTAAGGGAAACCCTCAACTCTTATAATTTTAAGGGCAACTTTTAAGGGGACATTGGCACACCCTTAAAAATTGCCCTTAAGTCACATGGGTATTCTATTGCATATATATTTTACTTAATTTGCTTTTTGATAGAAGAAAACACTTCAAGTGTGCCTTAAGAGGGCCAGTTCAAAGTTGTAAAGGGCGGTCCTACCAGAACAATATTCCAGCTCATAAGAGTACGGTACCTATGGCTGCTATCAACTATAGGCTAAACAATAATTTATTGGAAGTTTAAACAGAAATCCAGAGTGCAAGGCCTTCTTAATGTTTCTTAATGCAAGCCCTGTCCTGGATTTTTGTTCATATTGTCCATTTAATTTTTGTTTTGCCTTAAGTGCAGATTTTAACAGGCAAACCACCCCTTATTCTCCTGTTTTTGCAACGTCAGTATATTACTTTTTCAAAGAAAGAAATCGGTGGTCCCCATTTTCCTACAGATGATGTCATGAAGAAGGTGGACAATTTCCTGGAGAGCCAAGAACCGGGTTTCTAGATGGGATCCACATGCTATGGACTAAGTATATGGATGTTCAAGGGGACTGCCTTGAAAACTAAGTTACATTATCTTAAACTGAGTGGACGTTCGAGGGGACGTACTTTGCTGAAAAATAAGTAAGTTACATTATCATAAACTGGCTGAACGTTCCAGGGGACTACATTGATAATTGATAATTTAAGTTATATTTTCTTAAACTGGCCTCTTCTAGCTCAGGCTACAAACTTAGTGAACACCCCTCATACCAAATGATTTTTATACACAAGATCATGCTAAATTTTATGAAGAGACTGGACTTGTTCAAAATAATTCTTTCGTGGACAGCCTGTACATACCTTTTTGTCAAGTTTCCCATCTAGTTGAAAAGTAACATTGATTTGTCTACTCTTGTCCCCATCAGAGCTGAAATCCCACTCTCCTTGACTTCTCAAGTTTTCTACAGCTTCCACAAATGTAGGAACCTGGGGTGGATAGTGCTTAATCACATAGACATTGTCTACTGGTCTGTCTGCCAGATAGGTTTGGCCCATAACACGTAGTGTCTCTACGTCATCGTGCAACAACACATCGCTGTCTCTTTCTCCAGGGTCTTTGACAAGAGGAAGAGGATGCTTTTGGACATATTTCTCCTTTTTGTATTTTATACTACAGGAATGAAAAACAAAACATAGCAACTGTAAATATAGATTACAACTTATCAAAATCACCCATAATCCTAGAATCACACAAATGTCCTTATTTGAAAGCTTAGCCGACTCTAGTAGGCTATAGGTCAAAAAAGTAGGTTTGATAAGCTGCAGTGAAGTGGCCCTTGAAGTCAACATGTCTCATGTTAGTGGGCGTGTTACTAATATTGTATTAAAGTTTCTGCCAATTGTGGGGCACCGGTCGTGTTTGTAAACAATTGACTTTGCTCTGAGGATGTTTATTTACATCGTCTGAAGAATTTTGACGCTGATTTTAGTGTGACACAACCATATATTTGTTTCCTGCACCTTCAACATCAGATACAAGCATGAAAGGCACAATTCGCATGTTTTGCCAATGCCAAGCCTAGCCTTAACATTTATTTACTTTCATGACAGGTGCGCAATTCGGACACTCCATCAGCACCAAGCATAAATGTTTGCTTACCACAACGTTATTATGGATGCAGACGTGGGGGCCCATAATATTCATTTGCTTAACCAGCGAAAAAGGTATTAACTATATATACAGGTTGTATATAAGAAGTTACTTATCAACAAAGTAGAGCAATAAATTAGATTTTTACAAATGTGCACACAAATTAAATCAATCTACTTCAAATTTAAAATGACAATTCCTGTTCAAATTTGTGGCAAATTTGTTAAATTGTAGCACTAGTTTAGTGCCTTGTGACCCACCCCCTCTAGCTCTGACCAACATCACCTGATAAACAGCTAGTGATTTCCTCGGCCCGCTGCGAGCCTCGTTGCAGTGCTTCGCACCGCGACGGCGCTTCGCGCCGCTGCTGGGTCCGAGGGAACAAGGCTTGTTCTAGTTAAACTGTAAAATTGTCATGAATTAAGCTGGTTTCAGATTGTCTGTCGTGGTTGTCATACGACCAGCGTGACATCAACAATTTTAAGTACGCACATTCCAACTTGTTGCATCAGAAAAATTTTGCAGCAAGCATGGCAAGACGACACATTATTTTGAGTTGGAATAAATTCAACTTTTCTTGCGACAGACCATCATTGCAAATAATATATGCATATATGTTGTGCTACATTGCGACAACTAGGGGAGAGAGACACGAGTCATAGGAGACAAGGTACTAAATAATGAAGGACCTGTAATTAACACTATACTCCTATGTGGCTGTGGAATACATAAATGTATTATTAGTAGATATAAATTGTAAATTCATTGACCTTGCATTCCATTACGCTCATAAAATTAAATAAAATCAATGCACTTGGGTAAATTTTGATCATATAAACTTACAATTCATGGCTAAGCTAGTGAAAAAGATGCTTAACTTCTTCATTACTCTACCACTTACATTTTGTAAAATGGATGTGTCCTTTCATACAGGGTCTTGTATAATTCCCTAGGAGGTCGATATTCAGATTTTGTCCTACAAGGTGAAACAATATGTGTCTGTGTCTTCTTATTGAGGAGGCCCTCTCGCAACAACGGACTGAACTGGACTGCAACTGGTACAGGACGTACCAACTGGTGAAGTCTCCTGCAGCTCTGCATTTTACAGTATCCCACAAATTTTTGTTAGAAAGGCCTGAAAAAAAGTTTACAAAGTAAAAGATTATACAGGGTGTGTGAAAAAAGAGAATAAAGGAAGCTCTAATTATTAGAGTTTTCCTTTCTCAGGCATTGTTGAATGATTTTGAAAATCAATAATGAGTTTTAATACGAAAGAATGTTTTCTTTCGAAGGACATCAGGTTTCATTTAGGCTGATCATGATGACACAACTGAATTGTGATATATGGTGTAATGAACTCTGCATCAACACATTAACTTACCTAATCTTAGCCAGATAAAGATCGTTAACCTTGCCAAAGTTGCGTGCTGTTAGTAACTTTTAATCTGAACTAGTTGGTAATTATAAAATATAGTTATTTTGCCAAAGAGATTTGTTTGCTGATAAAGTTATAAGATTATCTATGATAGTTAGTTGACTGATCATTAATTGAAGTATATGGCATGTTTCACAGTAAAATACCCATAGAGTTCCCAAGGTTTTTTTCATTTTATTGGTAAGAAGAACCACAAATTAGGTTAGTTGATTTATAGGAACATGTTACACAGATATAATAAATAGTGTTTTAATATTGGAAAAGTGTTGTGAAAAGTGTTTCTAGATGAAAATGTATTGCTAACATTACTATTAATTGGACAGACAATGCTTTTTCAATGGTCTGTCCAGTAAATGGTTATGTTAGCATTAAACTTAAGGCATGGATATTAATTATTCAGAGCGAAATGTGAATTGTAAAAAAATATATTTTGATCATTTATTAGCTGTGTAGTAATGGTCATCAATCAAATTTGGAAATCTGTTTGTGAATAAACAATAAACAATATTCAAGATTTTATTTTCGCTAATGTCATTCTAGTTTGGACAGAAATATTTGGGAAGTTTAGGCTCCAGAAACACTTTTCCAGTTTTAAAACACTATTTATTATCTCTGTAAAGCATACTCTTATAAATAAACTAACTCAAATTATATTTCTTCTTACCAATAAAATGATAAATAACAATGGGAACTTTACTGTGAAAGGTGCCATATCCGTTTGGGTAGTCAACCAATGATGTTCTCGCAATGTGTTCATCATGACGCTTGGTACATTAGTTCTGCACATGCTGGAGGGATGACAAGATGTTATATCATACAAAACGGATTTTTTACAATCCCAATGAGATGAAACAAAAGCATGAACAAAACAAAGCTTTTTCTTAAGTGAACATGGACAAGGCGCCAGAAATCTGAAGAAAGCGGCTGCTGGACCTTAACATTTCCAGAGAGGCAGTATTTCGGAGCATTTTAATCCAAATTTTGATTTAAAAATCAAAACATTTTCAAACGACTTGGTACATGAGTTCTGCACATGCTGGAAGGATGACAAGATGTTATAGCATACAAAACAGAGTTTTTACAATCCCAATGAGATGAAACAAAAGCATGAACAAGACAAAGCTTTTTCTTAAGTGGACATGGACAAGGCGCCAAAAATCTGAAGAAAGCGGCTGCTGGACCTTAACATTTGCAGAGAAGCAGTATTTTGGAGCATTTTAATCCAAATTTTGATTTAAAAATCGAAATTTTTTCAATAGAAGAACTTGTTTGATTTTATGTTTTGTTTTTCAAAAAATGTTTATGTTACCAATTATTGTCTTCACAAATTTTGACTAACCAACTCCCGAGTGCCAAGTCTCGGCACTCGGGAGTTGATTTTGCCGGGAACCGACTGACCGAGTGGACCTGAATACCCCCAATTTGAGCTCCATGGCTGACGACGCCATTACACAGGTTGGTATACAAAGCCTGGTATCTCCCCTTTAAATCTATTGGCATGATGCTTTTTGGCAAACATTTTTAACATGGTCTTTTAATTCCATACTATAAACCTAGCCTCAACACAGGGCTTCCGATGTACATACAACTATACACCTATACTATTACTGTCAAACCGTAATGGCTGCCGTGGTCATCTTACTGTTTCAAGTTTCTTTTATTTGTACGAAAGACCTCTCAGAGGCACATGTACATAACATACTTAGCATAAGGCATATGATAGGTACAATCTCACAAATGCTCACATGTACGTCTCAGTCTCAGCTAGAGGACCAAGGCAGCCATTACGGTTTGACAGTTCTTCCTATACAACGCATGGATTCTCATTTAAGCCCATGACTTTTTTGCTATTTGCCATCCCTTTTTTGTTGGATCACTCATGTATTATTGTTAACAATATTAATGAGTATCTACATGAGTGTTTGTTGATTGAAAAAATCAAAATGTGTACTTTGATCATGCATTTGTTAATTTCAGGTGATTGTTTACATAAAAATGATCATGAATTTTTGCAAGTTTATGTTTGGTAAACTCCTTGACTACCATGGCCTATGGCTTAAGCAACTCACTAAGGTGTGCAAGAGCACATTTTCCACATTTTTCATGATGCGAGTTGTTCAAAATGAGACTTCAAAATATTGACAAAATTAACCATTGTTCAATGGAGCCCAGTAAGTCGAATATATATGAAATCATATTCGGCTTACTAGTAAGTAAGTCTAGTCTAGCCTTACTTTAAAATACATCACCAATGGTGGCGCACTTCGGACCCAGATTTCAGCAAAATATCCCCCCTCATTATGTAAACCTATATCATTTAATCTTAAAAAAGAAATCATTTTTAATTTTCTCTATCTATAGTATTTACTTGGATCCATTTAGATTTTGACTGAAAGCCTTATTTTTCATGAAATTGGACTTTAAAATCACCCTCTTCATGCACAGTTTTTATGTTGTTATAGGGCCCAAAAATTGATGTATCTCTGCAACCACAAGTCTCAAAG
>JXSR01S034247.1:5682-19889 GCA_000969725.1 Ophiothrix spiculata
AGAAAGGATCAAATTTGAGGAGAATTTGGATCAAAATTGATCCGGAAAAGGGTAAGCTCATATTTGATACTTTATTGGATAAATTTGATCCTTTTCTTTTTAAGAGTGTAAAGTACCTAGCTAATGATGTTTTTAGATATTTTAATTGTACTGGAATTCAGTTCAGTTTTTTAAACAAGCTTTTCAAAATGCTGTACAAGTAACGTTTCCTGCTAATATTGGTCGACTACACTTTACAAAATGTGATTTTGAAATGCTGATACAAAAATGACGTTTGAATCAACATTACCTATATGTTTTGCGGCTAAACTTGAATTACGAGCTACGTAAAATTAAGGATATTTCAAGCAGTGTACTTAAATTGTTGCATGTGTTCATCTTGTTTTGTGGGTTTTATGCGGCAGCCCAACACTCTTCCATGTATTTGCCTACATTAACGATATGCTTCACTTTGTGGCCAAAAATATATGAAGTGACCCTCCCATTATTATTCTAATTAACATAAATAAACATTTTGAGTTAATAACCGAACAATTCAGAATGAATTTGTACTTAAATACTGGCAATAAGAGTCATTTTTTAACAATTGATATTTGATGACCGCTTTTTTATGTTAATTATGTAAATATGTCAATTTGTCATTTTCATTTTTTTTTTTTTGGGGGGGGGGCATTTTTGATGTATTGTATTTAGGACAAGAGCTACAAAATATAATTTCATCTCCATAAGGCCGAAACAACAGTCGGCCTCCAAACAAAATTTTCGCTACCAAACATTTGGTCGTGACGTCAAAATGACGAGTGACTCAATAAAAAATTAAACACAACAAATAAAATTTCGCACTAGATCGCACATGTTATTGAATTGCCATATAATGTACATTGGACCATATATGTTTGTTACCCGTTCATACTTAAAATTCGATAGCAAATATTTGGTGACGTCACGACCAAATGTTTGGTAGGGAAAATTTCGGCCTAACCATTTTTGGAATATTGGTCTATATATACAGTGTGTGCCAATAAAAACGAACGAATTTTTGTGAGAGAATTAGGCTACATGTAATAAAAACAATTATCAAATACTATTGTACATAATCTCAGCTTCAAACAGCTTTTTGTTTCGTAAAATTTGAACGTTTATTCTGAAGTTATTACAAGTTCTGTGAAGCCCTTAAAAATTGGGTTGGTCTGATTTCTTGATCTCAATTCCATGATCAATTACCAAAAGTAGGTGGCAATCAAAATATATAATGACAAGTTACTTCATCTCCAGATGAAAACTTCTATCGCTTACTTGCAATTTTTGTTTAGTGTTATATCAAAAGCACATTGAAAGTATCAAATCAAGCCAAACAGGATGTCAGAATAACCTTTACAATTGCAAGAAATAATAATTTCATTGTTTTCTCTCCAAAATTTCATATTCAAAGTTTTCCCAAACCGGAATGATTAAGTCCGTTTCTGAACGTCTGACATGATGTGGACCTTGATTTTAAAAATGTATCTTGCAATGTCTTTTTCCCTCAAAATTGCAGCTACTGCCTCCGAGTCTCGCATTTTATCTATACATTTTTATATAAGAGGTTACTACGAAAGCACTTGAATGTTTGTTTGTTTTATTTTAGAGCTAACACTGACTGAAGTACCACAATTAAAAGCAGCAAAGCTGAGACTGCTAAATCTAAATTTCACAATAATTATTGCTTAACATAATTCTTTCTTCAAATCGATCACCTGTTTTGTTTTCAATGAACATAATAGACCAGTAATTTTCTTTGAGCCACAAATAATTGTAAAATTAATTTAATGGGTTAAAATCAGTTTAAAAGGGCTAATGTCTGGGATGCATAACATCCTTGCATACTTCATCCGATGAACACAAATCAGACCAGATTGAAATTTGAGCTTCATTTTTAAAATGCTGTATCTCCGGACAGGAATATCCGAATTGAATGAAACAAAGGGCATAATAAAGGAGAGAAGCTCTATTTTAATATTATTGACGATTTGATGAGGAAAAGGGCTTGCTAATATTTTAAATATTTTTGTTTTCAAATCTTGCGTTTATATTGGCACACCCTGTATTGATCCCATCTTGGACACTGGAGTGTGCAAGTCCTTGACCATTGTAGTGTTAATAAAATTTCAAACTGTAAGAATACCTCTTTTCAAATGCCATTGAAACTGAAACCTGATTGCGAATTTTTGTTTTTAGCCTAAATAAAGTTTTTTTCTTTTCTTTTAGATTTTTAGAAACCTTTTTTCCGAGGCTGAGGGGAAATCTTTTCAGTTTGCCTTTTTGGATCTACTTTTTATAAGCACCAGATCTGTTTCTTGGCCCGGCCGCCAGACACCCACGCTACGCCGCTTCACTAAAATGTTAATGATCATAGAGAAAATAACAACATTCAACTCATTTCTATGTATAGACATCATAACGCTAAAAAAATACCGATGTGCATGAACATTTATGAAATAAAAACACCAAAACTCTTGTTTTATAAGACGTGTTTTTCTAAGCATCCCCTTGAAAATAATTGAGTCTCAGATATCACCCACATAGTTGTGATATGTGCCATGAGTAGGCATACTTAGTGTCTATGTATATTGACGTTGAGATGATAAGCAATATATACTGACTAAAACAGATTTTCTATAAGCAGATTCGCTTACTTCAGTTACACACGTAAATCTTTATCTATTATTGTTCTGTATTAAAATCACCTTCAGTTATTTTTTGCTTTTGTGCTGAACTACATTCCATGTTTTTGTATATACCTCTCCTTAAAACTGGTTGATTTTAAAGATTACTTAACTAGGAGATAATTGAAAATCCGCATAAACAAGAAAAATGCAATCCACTTAATCTTGATTTAATGTCGTAAATATAATGATGCATTTACATTCTGAATATTTATATATTTGTACATTTGTTTCTTTCTGTCATTAAAATGACAAACAAATAGTGCAAAGTTGTTATGTAATTAAATTTGGTAGCATTGTCAATTTTAGGCCAAAATATTTATATTATCATTAGAGTCTCGTCGGACATGCAAACTATACCGTAAAACAAATGCAAACAGTAGGACCACCACGTAATAATCCTTAATTTCATAATAACAACTTCAAATGTAAAATGCATTTTATCTGTTGCTATAATAGCTAAGCTTAAACAGACTAGCGGAAAATCTCTTCCCACCTCACGAATAACGGATTAATGGTGAAATATTGCTTATAAATGAATAACAACTAAATGCACATACATGATGAACAAGAAATTAGATTTTAAATTAGATTTTGCTGATAAGAAATGAATAGGGCAAACAAAAATTCATACTAAATTGCAATAGAAGACTCTCAGCCTAAGGCTCGAGGTTGTTTGTGTTGTTATGTGTTATGCTGAGGTATTCTTATTCAAATCTTTTGTAGACTTCAGACTATCCTTCAGCCATATGTAAGTTTGTAACAAAATCACATACTTCCTACATGCATTATCTAAATCTACCTTGCTTTGTACAACGAAACCCTGTTTGAGTTGTGTTGCTATGAAGGCTTAAGGCAAGCATCATTTCATCGAAAATCATAAGCGTTGTATATAGTGTTTAAAATGAGAAAATATTCCCTTAAAATATATACTAATACTAAAATAAAATCTTACAAACTAAACTTTATCCCGAAAAATTAAAATATGCGTAGATGCCTAAAATGAACAATTCGTTACGATATGTGAAATTTATAGAAAAAATATACTAACCAAGACACCTTATGCTAACTATGCTTTTCGAGCCTAGTTACCTCTAATCTTTAACACACAGTTATTTAAATAAGTTAAACCAATCCAGATTTAGATTAAATCTTATTTTTCAACTCTAATTATTCATGGAAAATTTCACAAATGTATTATATTATTGGATTAAAACGTTTTAAAATAATAGGATTGCATTACTGGATATGTAATAAAAATTAAAACTTCAATCTTGTCAGTTACAAAATTAATTTCATTACTTGGGTTCATTTCATTAATCATACCAAAATGCAATAATGTTTACATTCAAAAGCACGCTCATAAAATAAAATTGTTTTTTATTAATTGAACCTCATAAAACATTCATGGATGCAATCTGTGTTAAATCTTTACAAACGAGAGTCTATAATTACTATTTACGTTAATATGGAAAGGTTTTTTTTGAATATCAAGGTAAGCCATTGGTTTGACGAAGGTAATTTGATGCAATGGTGGGAAAAACCGACATTATAAAAAAACAGTAAAACCTAATTTACTTTCAACATGAAGATGTTTTTCTTCTAAAAGTTTTTCACTCCAAGTTCTTCAAACTGAGAAAAAATCCTTTACAAATTTAAGAATAATATTTTTAATTATTTTTTAATGATATATAATAGCAGTTAAGTTTATCTCACGTTTCTACTATGGTGATGAAGTATTCCAGACGAAAAAAGTATAATTAGTGACGTATACTATATAGTAAGTAGAACAAATGCTCATTGCTTTAGGCTCATTCCATAGAAAATAAAACTTATTTTGACTTCAAGCAAAAAGTCAGCTTTTTTATTCAACCACATGAACAGGTTTTGCAGTCATACATTTGTTACTTGGTATTTGGTATTTCCCAAACAGAAATGGTAAAGTTTTTGTACGCCACTGGCTAGAATGTTAACGTTCATAGAGAAAGCAATAATATTAACCCATTTCTATGTATAGACATCATAACGCTCAAAAATATCAATATGCATGAACATTTATGAAATAAAAACACAAAAACTCTTGTTTTATAGAACGTGTTTTTCTAAGCATCCGCTTGAAAATAATTGAGTCTCAGATATCACCCACATAGTTGTGATAAGTGCCATGAGTATGATCACTTATTGTCTACGTATATTGACGTCGAGATCATAAGCAATATATACTGACTAAAACAGATTTTCTATAAGCAGATTCACTTACTTCAGTTACAAACGTATAATAGAACACGTATAATCTTTGTCTATTATTGTTGCGTACTAAAATCACTTTCAGACATTTTTTGCTTTTGTGCTTAACCACACTCCATATTGTTGTATACCTCTCCCTAAAACTGGTTGATTTTAAACGTTAATTACTAGGATATAATTGCAAATCCGCATAAACAAGAAAAAATGTAATTCACTAAATCTTAATTTAATTTCGCAAATATAATGATGCATTTATATTCTGAATCTTTATATATTTTAATATTTGTTTCTTTCTGTCATTATAATGACGAACAAATAGTGCAACATCGTTTTTTGTTTGATTGCATGTAATTAAATTTGGTAGCATTGTCAATTTTAGGCCAAATATTGATATTTTCATTAGATACTCGTCGGACATTCAAACCATGAAAAATTCTTTTAGAAATAATAAGCCCTTAAGAACCATAACGTTAAAGTCCTTAACTATATATATAATAACAACTTCAAATGTTTAATCATAGATCTTTATGGTTAAATGCATTTTATATGTTGTTATAATAGTCAAGAATCCTTTAGAAGCGGAAAATCTCTACTCGCCTCAAAAATAACGGCAAAATATTGCATATAAATGAATAAAAACTAAATGCACATACATGATGAACAAGAAATTAGATTTTGCTGATAAGAAATGAAAAGGGGAAATAAAAATTCATTCTAAATTGCAATAGACAACTCTCACCCTAAGGTTCAAGGTTGTTTGTGTTATTAAGTCTTATGCTGGGGTATTTTTAGATCCTGATCAAATCTTTCAGACTTCAGAATATCAAGCCATATGTAAGTTTGTAACAAAATCACATATTTCCTACATGCATCATCTAAATCTACCTCGCTCTGTATAACGAAAATCTGTTTAGTTGTGTCGCTATGAAGGCTTATAGTAAGCCTCATTTCATCGAAAATCATAAGCGTTGTATGTACTGTTTAAAATAAAGAAAATATCCCCTCAAAATTACTATTATTAAAATGAAATCTTATAAACTAAACTTTATCCTGAAAAATTTAAATATACGGACAATTCGTTATGATACGTGAAACTTAATAAAATATTCAAATCAAGACACCGTATGCAAATTATGCTATCCGAGTCCTAGTTTAACAAACGTTTTTCAAACCTATCCAGATTTAGATTAAATCTTATTTTTGTACTCTAATTATGAGATTTATGAACAATTTCACATAATTATTATATTGTTGGATTAAAATGTTTCAAAAAAAAAAAGAGGATTGCGTTATTGGATGTGTAATAAAAATGAAAACTTCAATTACAAGATTACTTTCATTACTTGGGTTCATTTTATTAATCATACCACAATGCAATAATGTTTACATTCAAAAGCACGCTCATAAAATAAGAGTGTTTCTGCATTAAGCCGTGTAAAGTGTGCTTTGTGGTAATTACAAAAACATATATAAATTATTAATTGAACCTCATAAAATATTCATGGATGCAATCTGTGTTAAATCTTTACAAACGAGAGTCTATAATTACTATTTTCGTTAAAGAGTAACTGATAAATATGAAAAAGTTACTTTTTGAATGTCAAGGCAAGCGATAGGTTTGACAAAGATAATTTGACGCAATGGTGGGGAAAAACTGACCATTGTCCAAAACAGTAAAACCTAATTTACTTTCAACATAAAGGTGTGTTTCTTTCTTTTTAAAAGTTTTTTACTCCAGGTTCTTTAATCTGAGAAACAATCCTTTCAAAATTTAAAATAATATGTATAATATTTTTTATAATATAAAAGTTATCCTCAAAAAATCTTACAATTGTCATTTAGCCGACCGGGATAATCAAAAATCAACTGAAGTTTTTTTGTTTTTGTTTTTGTTTAACAGCTGAGTTGAAAATAATTATTAGTCTGCTTATGGATTCCTGTCAAAAAAAGTTTTACAACAATAATCTCTTTTTGTGTTTGAGCTTAATGACAGCACAATTATCCTTTTCAAACATTTTACTCAAATTTCCCATTCAATCCCGCTTTTGAAATACCTTTGCATGTAATGTTCTATATTTACGCACACATTTCAATACTAGAAGAATAGAGACTTAAAGTACTTGCCACATATCGTGCATATAGGGCACATCATAGAAATTAAAGATACATGGGTATCTATTTTGTTATATACATTTTATATATAGTGTTTAAAGTATTTGAAACGACAAATATCAATAGTGACGTATTACTATATTGTTCGTAGAATAGAATTAATGCTCATTGTATTAGTGCTTACATAATGTTCCTGCAAATCTAGTTTCATCGAAACAAAACGTCCCTATTAGTTTCATCGAAACAATAATTTCGGAGAATCAGAATATGAAATCAAACAAACGGTAAAACGAACAGGGGCGCTATAATTTCCTGAGCAGATGCAAATTTAATGGGCCGTTAAAATAGCTTACACTAAAAGTTTATACTAATTATTTTGAGAAAAGATATACAGTAACTTCCATGTAAGTTAATTAAACGTAACATGGTGAAAAAGAGTAGTATATAGCTTCAAGGTCTTATTAAGGGAAGATTCCATACTTTTTTTAGTTTTTCCTTCTCTCTTTCATTTAAAAAAATGAAGTCTCTAGCATCTACGGTTGGGGAATTAACTCTTTAGAAATCCGACACCAAAAATCCAAGATTGCCGCCGATTAAATATGCAAATTAGGTGATTTTTTGTTTGTTTGTAGTCTTTGTTAAAGACGCTTCGAAATATGGACTCACATGAGCGCCGTGAGGCGCTTGCCATCTGCGAGCGCTGAGCGTAGCGAAGCGTGAGGCTGAGCGAAGCGAAGTATTGCCGCTAGTTGTAGAGGGCGATATATACATTACAATATACCCTGTAATACAACGCCTTGGAGAAAGGCTAGTTTGTTTGTCTTTTTTTTTTTTCATTTTGGTCAACCAAGTATCCTAGACACCAAATATGAAATTCATACCATCTTCAATTAAAAAAATCCCAATTTTTGGTAGAGATCTTCCCTTAAATAGATTTATCATGAAAATGACAAGCGATATACGTGATGTGTCATCATTCACAGACCCTCTAGCATGTTGACAACATTCCACAATGTTAGAAAGCAATGTTAACATGAATTCAAGTAGAGAAACCCCCAAACACGTATACACAGCCACGGGCTTTTGAAAATGTTACATCATTGCACATCGATTTAAATATACTTGAAATGTGTCATGTCAAAATTAATGGAAGGTGATACGCTATTCTGAAGCAACCTCGTAAAGTATTTTAATATGAAAACAAATAATGCTACACTAACTGGTAATTAGATACAATTAACCTCTAGGTAGATCCCCGGTGGTAGATCATATTGATATAATATACTTATGTGTAGAGTCTCTAATAGAACGTGATACTCCATTCCAAATCAACATCTTTTAAAATATTTATGTAAACAAATGATATTTACACTTATCGTAATGAGAAATAGATACCATCAACCTCTAGGTATTATTAGGTCTAATTGATATTAGCAATTGAAACTACCTCGATGAACTTAGTGATATCGGCCAGTTCTCTGTAATACAGGGCAGTTGGTTTATGATCTTTATACTATTGCGTGATTCAATCTAATAAGATTATTTCTAGTTGTAAGCAAACAACTGCGCGGTCATTATCAGGTAATATTGACTTATGATAATGATCTGCGTGAACGCAGCGCGTATGCTTTAAACTCAAAAATACGCACATGCAACGATATCGCGGAGGTCGCGTATGATCTGCGTGAACGCTGCGCGTATGCTTTAAACGCAAAAATACGCACATACATTGATATCGCGGAGTTCGCATTTTATCGCAACGCAGAAGCAGTTCCTGAATTGATCGATGCTTTAAGCAGACCCAAAGCAACAAAATATGATTATTTTTAGTTGTAAGCAAGCAACTGCGCGGTCATTATCAGGTAACATTGACTTCTGATAATGATATGCGTGGACGCAGCGGGTATGCTTTAAACGCAAAAATACAAGCACGCAACGATATCGCGGAGGTCGCGTTTGATCGTGTTTTATCGCAACACAGAAGCAGTTCATGAATTGATGCTTTTAGAAGACGCAAAGCAACAAACTAATTGACACTATGATTTCACACGTTTTTGGTCAAAATCAGTAAGAATTAAAGATAAAAACTACGGTTATTTTAATGACAATAATAATTTTCTTCTAATTCGGTCATTGTTATAAATCTTAGGAGTTTGTTTTAAGCCTCGGGAGCTACGCTCCCTGAGAAAAGTATCTCGGCCTAAACCAAACACCTCCGATTTTAAACAATGACCTCAAAAAAGGTGCGCTGTTATTGTCTAAATATATGACTTGAAATAAAGAAGAATTAAAAACCACTATTGATTTCGACACTTTTTAAAAATGTCTAAGTCCGGTCCCCATACTATTATTACTATGCCTTTCTGACTTTTAATCTGACTTTATTTTCATGATTTCTTCTTAATATAAACAGGTTTCAAGATTGGACAATTTTATTTCATTTCTAACAAGAAAATCTTTCTGATTAATTAAAGGCTTTGCATATTGATGAAACAAATAAATCAAACGGCTTCAATAGATTTCTTTTAATGCAATCGCATTGTTTAATATTTAACAAGAGATTTGTTCAAAGCAGTGACAGGTGTATTGTACTTTCGTTCCAATTCCTACTCTCCTTTTGCAATCTCGTTTATTCAAATACGTATAAGGTATTTTTGAGGTTGTAGGTTTAGAAGCTCTGCTATGATATATCCGTGAAGACAACTTCAATTACAATAACATTAATAACCTCTATAGGATAAAAAAGAAAACAAATCAAAAATAGAACTGTAAAATCGGATGGAATGTTCAATTTCATAAAGAATAAAAAGATAAAGAAATATAACGTTTATTTTAAACGGGTTAATCAAAATGTGAAGCAAAATATATTTTCTTAAAAACTTTAATTACTGCTCCTTTTTACAAAGTTACGAGGTAAAGTAAATGTATGTGCAAAATATTGAAATACGAGTGAATAGAGATATGCGGATAGAAATTGCTCATAGTTCAATTTCGATATATGTTTGGAGTTTTCTAGTATCTAATACCTTGGTGAATCTCATAAAATTGCGTTCTTCAGGAGTTGTAAACAAACCGCTTTCAATGCTACGGAGCACAAACAACTTGACAAACACCTGGGGAATGGCCAACAGACACTTATGTTTCGTCTATAGCTAGGCATTTCCAAATGTCACGACTTGAAAAATACATATTATTTTGATAATATGTTTTTGTGAATTTTAATCTAAAAGGGTATGGAAGGAGCAGACTATTTTCAGAAATGTTATTAAGATATTAATTTGTATACAAACTGTACTAACGTAAACACTAGTCCTCCCAAAACTTCAAAAAGCTTCTCTCTACTCTTGAAAGTTTGGTGGATATATTGATTTCTCTCTAAAGAGACAAAATTAGAGCCAAGTTTTGAGAACTCAAGCATGTCAAGTATATATTTTTAATGATCTAGAATATAAAGGAATGAAGGAATACGCATCGTGCACTAGAATATATATAACAATCAGACAAATCACAAACAGGCCAGGATTTCATTTTATTTGAAAGAAATCCTGGTCGAACAGGGACTCTAACCCCGGACCTCTCGCTTGCCATGCGAGCGCTTTAACCACTGAGCTATTCGACCTCTCAGATAAACTGAGAGTTTTAATAACCAAGTAGCGTGGTAGAAGGTTCAGGTACAACACACAAACACATAAACAGAATACGAGACAACATATTGTTTAGGAGCATTCCTGCTGCGACCATCTATCTAATATACAATATATATCTAAAGTTGTGAGATAGACGAACTGAACATAGGTACAATGATATAAAGCTATAACGCTACACACTAGCATACGAGATCAGAACTGATGCATCCAGAATACAATGTCTATACGGACAAACCCGGGCAAACAATACAACAAACAAACAAACAAACTAACGCCACAACAAACAAATACCCCAACAAATAAACAAAATATAAAATTATTTGAGGAGGTCGCAAAAGAACGGGCATAATGATCGATGTATACCCTGTATAATCATTGATTTTATATATCTGATTTTCTTAAGTGCATAAACTTGAATTAATCAATTCGTCCAAATTAATCTAATTTTATTGTAGAGAATTTTTATTTGAAATTCAAATACACCCTTCACCTCGATGTTAATTAAACAGGTTTATTAAGAAAATGAAAAATCATTCTTTCTTGTATTTGTCCCATTATGCAGCAATTTTGCCATTATTGTGTGGAAAAGATTATCTAATGTTGATCGATCAAAGACAGATCCGGAGTAAATAAATCCGGGGAGAAACTCGCACGTTATACAGAATTATGTTTTTTTTTATTAAAACTAATACAAAGAATGTGATCAAAAATCTTTATTCAATGTCTATGTCGACTTAGGGTCTTTTGATATAATTTGAGAACTAGAAAAAGGATTTTTCTCTTGCTTTCAATAAAAAAGTGATATTTATTATCATATGATTCATTATTCTGCTTCTTAAGTTGGCAGTGAATTCTAGGTTTATCTTGTATGCGAATGCAAAATGCTAATTCAATTGATTCAATTTACATTCAAATATTTTAACTAAACGACAAAACGTGTTCCAGAAATACGTTCAATTAATTACTGATGAACTTGTCTTCATTCTAATAAGAAATACGCGCTGATGTTAAAATAAAAATCACGTACGTTCTTAATATAAAAAGTTTTACTGAATACAAATCTATTGATTTTATTTGAAACACTTTGCTATAGATCAAAATAAATTGTTTTTTATGCTGCACTCGTGAAAAGGAAAATGGTTCTAAAATTAAAACAATGATTGCAGTTAAGTACTATATTCGTGATTGCGTTAAGTTTAAAGTATTTTTCTTCTGCTTCTGCTTCTGCTTTAGATACTTCCCAACCCTCAAATTGGAGTCAAATGCGAAGCTCTCTGGTCCTAGAGAAAAATGATGTACTTTTGAAGGTATAGTCAACATGACCGGGAAAGTTTTCCCTACTCTTTTCGAATAGCCCGTGACGTTCTCTTCATCCGACAGTATGTCAGGAACATTTCAGATTGGACCAACGGCTATACGTGCCTTCCGAAGCACGAAGCAAGTAGAGTAAAGTTTCTTGCTTTAGGAAACAAGGAGACGTGCCTTGACCAGGGCTCGACCCCACGACAGATGTATTTCATGCGATTACGAGTCCAATGCTCTAACCTCTCGGCCACACCCCTTCTTCTACTTGCTTCATATATATTTGTCTCAATTCAGACGCACTTGCCTCTATTGTATTCATTATCAATCGGCAAAACACTTGTGTAATATACTATCGATATACTCTTATTATATAATACATTTCACAATCCATGGTGTTCTTGTAAAGCTACGCAACTTGGAACAACACCAACCTCACACTGCTTAATTTAACATTTCTTCCCAAACTCAACATGGACGTCCCGTTTGTGTTATTTGTATTTCTCTCCATTCCCTATATTTGCATGCGTTTTTTATAAATGTTAGCATCTAAAGGTACATTTTTGATGTTTTTGAATTTAAAGTGACGTTAGATAACGGACAGTATGGAAGGCAAACACCATTTTAGCAACGTATTTCCCCTATGTCTATCATATTTTGAAAAAAATGGTCTATAGCGAAATTTTGTAGGAAATTGTTGATGATTTCTTTTAAAACTATAGTTTCAAACTTTTGTCAGCACAAAAGGCATGAAATCTTAAGTTTTATTGGCACATCTAGTACGAGCAAATGGACTATTAAATTTCAAACTGTAAAGAGTGAATTTGCACTCTGCAAAGAGTGATATTTCAATATTTTTTGGAATGAAATTTTCAATCTTTTCATCTTTAACCAAGTAGCGTAGTAGATCTTTTCATCGATTGATCCCTCACAATCCCTCTCGATTGAAGTGTTAAAGTGTCTGTAAATTTACATTGATGTTAATAATTCAATCGACAGAGATTGTGCTGGGGGAACAATCGGTGAAAACAATTAAAATGTCATTCTTAAAAGGTTGAAATTTCACTCTTTGAAAAGTGCAAATTCACTCTTTACAGTTTGAAATTTACTTGTATGGCGGAAAAAGAGTGATTTCCGCTCTTGGTAGATTGACATGACAATTGTTTTGATCGACCCGAAGAGTCACTCCAAGGAAGATTGACTTTCTCACTCTTCAGAATTAAAAGAGATACTAGTCTTGATTCTTAACAGTTTGTTAATCAGACACTTGTAGATCCAACTTAAGGTACATTTTGCTGTAACGCGTCACATATGTATTTAAATTATACACTGGGTTTTTTTTGTTAAATCTTACAAACTGAATTATTACCACGAACAAGTCATAACGTCGATTCCGCTTGACAATGTCTACCCGTTTCCAGTCAAATGAAGATAAGTGTCAAACTTTGCCCAAATTGTCTTTTTTTTTGGAACGAGATTAGAATTTAAGATATTATAAAAAGGAATTTAGATTGTATGCTGTTATCGTAAAACCTTATAAAATGTGCTGCACACATTAACCATATTACACAATTCGTGGTATCCCTGCTCTAAATGTAACTCTTTAATTTAAGCCTTGATAACAAGATGGTTTATTTACAAACTCCACATGGATTCTCTCTTTGTACATATTTGTACTTCCCTCCATTATACATTATATTTGCGAACGTTTTTATTCTAGATGAAAGAGATGAAAGGAGCGCCCGTACGTGCTACATATAGTTCCACTGCATAAGAGTCGCTTCAAAGTTATCTTTGTGACATTTTGTTGAGTATGAAGGATAGTCATAGTAGTTCAGTTCAGTTCAGTTCAGTTCAGTTTTATTTTCCATAAAAATATATACAAAATAAAATATTAAAAAGACATTTAAAAGAAAACAAAAATTATGGGGGATGTGATAAAAAGGCCAGGAAGGCCAGAGGTTATCACAACCCTAAACTTAAAGTGACACATATTATTTAACAGAAACAAATACAAAAGACAAATAACCTAAACAAAAACCATTTTGCTCCAAACAAGATTAGTGATAATTTGACAAAAACTGACGCTTTAGTTGAGTACGAAAGTGTTTTACTGATTTTGAATTTTTTATTTTGTGGTCAATACGTTTCCAATGGATAGGACCGCAAGCTTTTATAGATTGATCTGAGAAGA
>JXSR01S034247.1:20789-33392 GCA_000969725.1 Ophiothrix spiculata
GAAATAAAAAACGAGGATAATAAAACTAATTTAAGATATTAAATATTTTCTTCCGAGTATATTTTCATTCCATTGAAATTTGAAATCATTTTCCGGAGATACAATACTTAGATAAAGGAGCAGAAAACCGGTCCAATTTGTGACACAGTTTTGTATTCATAATTAACACTATTAAAGAGAGATATATTTAGAAAATGAGCACGTTAAACTTATTTGGGCTCTCCTACAATATAATCTAGCTAAACAAATTATTTAAACGAGTGAATTGAATGGGTGCAGTGTGATTCTTTTAGTCAGCAGCAATCTTAAAGAGAAAAGGCTCCCCAAGGCCTTTTGTGTATGGACCTTAAAGGTGCTATTCATGAATCTGATCTGATAAAAAAAACCCACCTTCTCTCTAGCTAAATACAAAGAAGAGTACAACATAAATATATCCTAAATATTTCACTTGATTCCGATTATTCGTTTTCAAGTTACAAGCCTTTCAGCATTTTAAAAATTCCCATAGACTACTGTGTTGTAATTACTGTCAGGGCCCGACAGTAATTAGAAAAAGACATATTTTCTCACTTTTTTCAAAAAATACAAGCACATTTGAAAGAATAGTTTGGGATAGTAACATATACCAGTTAAGAATTCTTACAAGCTAAAAAAACTCAATTTTAGAGAGGTGACCTTGAAGATGAAAAGTTGGTCATGCATTACCCTTTAAGACTCAATATGGGTAGTTGCACTTCACTATTACCTTTAATATTAAGGAACATTATGCCAGAAATAAAATTAATCCCTGTCTAACTTTACTTAAAACAAAATTTGAATATAAACTTTTTGTAATGATATAGATAAGATCGTTATTTCAGAAAATTGATTTTCTTTTTCACTTTTCCTGGTTTTAATTGAAACCATGCATTCAATGTTATAGTTTGTTTATATTACATGTAAAAATATTTTTTATTACTCTGATGATTTCTTTCAACAGCTGAAATATTGCATCATAAGGGTCAGACCATACTCGGCCTTCACACTTTTGTTTGCTACCAAACATTTGGTCGTGACGAAAACTGACCTCAAATTAAAACTTCCAACACCGAGTTAAACACAGAGTACACTTTGCGCTAAAATGCACATGCGTTGAATGTGTCGCAGTAAAGTAATTGGACCAACATCAAATGTTTGTTACCGGTCTATGCTTTTTATTCCATCAAACCTATTTGGTGACGTCACAGCAAAATAGTTGGTAACAAAACAAATTGCGTGGAGGCCGAGTATAGTCTGGCCCTAATATTTTATTTTGGAGTTGTGTTCATGGAATATTATATTTTATGTGTTTATTTAATATGTATTGCAGACTTATGGTAGCGACCACGGACCATGAAAATGATAGCAGCCGATTTCTATGTTGTTATGTTATCCTTTGTTATTCAATGATATATTTAGACTTCAATCAATACCTTGGACTGGCATGTTTTGATCTTCATACGCCTGCTATGAAATCCGATACTTCCTATTTTGTCCAATTCCGCTCTTCCATTGCAGACACATATACGCAGATTAACCTTAAAAACAAGTAACTAAAGTCCTTTATCTCGATAGGGTGAAATAATCGGAAATCATATTTCATGACCAAGAGCATAAACATGAGAAGAACAGGAACGAAAACGAAAGTTATTATTCCTAATTGGCAACAGATGTGGAATTGATGAATTGGTTATACAGATTTACTTACAAATACTTATGTCTCATTGAGAAACAGAGTTATAGGTGTGAGGCTAAGTTTTAGTTTACAAAAGTTTACAAATTTTTAATTGACTAAGGAATTATCGAATAAATATTAATACACAAACGAGACTTGTCAATCATAGTTTGATATAAGCTATCGTCTTTTACGAGGAAAATCAAGAGCAAAGTAGCCTAAACTTTTTGCTTTTGCTTTCTCTCGTGTAAACAGAAAATAATTGTTACGTATTGCAAACTATCAAGTGGGGATCATCTGAACTTATTGACTCCAGTGAATAGAATCAGTAATCGGTTAACAACATATTTTATAAAAGCTTACATTATTATGCTCTAATAATCTTTTGTCCTAATATCACTACACATATTTCCAGTTGATAACTGTTTACCATTGTGAAAGTTTCATGAAAAAACATACGTAAAAGTATCTACATACTTCAGGAAATAATGTGTATTATTCGACTTTAAAGATTGTGTGTTTCAAACTTTAGAGTTTCAAATATTTGAGCTTCACATTTTCAAAAGTCTATGAACTGTTCGTTTGCATTTACGGGACTGCCCTAAAATAAACATAAGCCTACAAATTAAATTTAAAACTGGAAAATTTGAAACTAAGAAAAAATTGCACTTGACAATTTGCTCTTGGAACATTACAAAATTGCAAAAGAATCCATTTAATTTCATCATTATTATGTTTTGAGAATCTGAACCAAAAATATTAATTTTCAACTAAAAATTTGGACCTCGAAAATTTGAAACTCAAACATAACTTTAAACTTCGAAAGTTTGAAACTAAAAAAACTCGAAAATTTTGAACTCGAAAATGTGAAACTCGAAAATTATGAACTCGGAAATTTTCAACTCGAATATTTTCAACTCGAAAATTTGAAACTCGAATATTTGAAAATTTAAAATGTTCAACTTGAAAATTTGAAACTTGAAAATGACAACCAGAACCATCCTTGAAAGTGTTTTTCACATTTATGATCACTTCAATACACATTTACAGTTTTAACATAGCAATGTATGGAGTGACAACATAATATGATGCAGAGGTGTCCAAGTACCAGGGAAATCGGTCACCGATTTCACTTGAGGTTTTCAGATACCTAAAATAACTGGTTCCCAATGTTATACAGTTAAGAATAGGATGACAGATTCTCAAAACATAATAATGGCAAAACCTTTCTCTTAGGGCATTTTAAATAATTGTTCCTGTACAGGGTGTCCCAATAAACATTGTGCATGGAAATGGTGCTAGTTTTCTCAGAAGTTAGGCACACCATCGACATCAAAATAATACATTCTCAAGCCAATAGTTTTGTCCATCATCGCTGAAAAATTCAAGAAAATCCATCCATGCAAACCAGAGATATTGTTGATTTTGTTAGCTTGTATCATTTTCCTCCTGCACAATGGGAATTCTATGGTTAAGCCTGTAATCAGAGGGCATGAAAAAGGGTCTATGCGAAATCGATGAGAGCAATCTACTATAAAAGATTTCTAATGCTGTTAGAGTCAAAGATAATCAACAGCCAATGGAGACATATTGACAGATGTGAAGCATGTTAATGACCAGAAAAAAATAGAATGAACAAGTGAAAAACGAACACTAACATGACTTTAACGAATTCTCAGAATAGAACTAAACCAACCAAAATGTAAAGCAACGCAATTATTAAAACACTAATAACACAAAATATCATGCGATTGAGTTATATTTTTATTATTTAATATTAAGACACAACATTATTTTGGTGATGGTAGAATGTTTAGAAGCAATACAAGCAGCCAGATCTATTCAAAGATTTTTGATTAAAAGATTTCGCAGAGGTTTTCCTTTTCTGAACAATGACCATTTATACTAACCCTGTGATGAACTCACTGATTTTGATCTGAAATAGGAACTAAGACAACTATCTGTAGTTTCGTGTTTGTTTGTTTTTAGTGCAATTACATAAAAAGACATTTATTTACTTTGTTAGATTAAGTTTTCAGTTACCAAAAGAAGAAAAAGAAACCAGCTTCCCCTTAGCATATAAACAATATATAGGAAGCATTGAGTAATTTTTACCAATAAACCTAGTTTTACCGTCTTTGTGTACTTTTTCGAATAGATAAAAACATATATAATATAAAGAAAATGAAAAAAAAAATAGAAAAAGAAAAAAGGAACATATCCAAAGTGGCTTCATATGATTACCTTTTAAAGAATATTGGCGAAACGTATGCGGTTACTTTGTCACTCTAAACTATTCAACCGTTAATGATGCAAGGACCCTATCGAAGTTCTTTGTGAACATGCTTAACCATAGGAATCCCATTGTGCAGAAGGAAAATGATACAAGCAGACAAAATATATGATATCTCTTAATTGCATCAATGGATTTTCTTGAAATTTTCAACAATAATGAACAAAGCTATGATCTTTAGTATGTATAATTTTGAGATCGCTGGTGCGCCTAACTTCTGAGATAATCAGCGTCGTTTCCATGCACAATGTTTATTGGGACCCCCTGTATACTACTAATGTTTAAAATTAGTTTCGGAAATTCGTATTCATTATTTTATTTGAATATGCAGCAAATTCTAGATTGGTCTTACGATATGAAACTTTGTAAATCTATTAGCCTTTCTGAAAGGCCCGTTGAGAAAACCAATAATAATAGACAAACTCTGATATTCAACATTTTTTTATATAGCGCTCTCACATATGCTATTTTGGTGGCCATTTTGACGACCATTATGAATTAGAAACATGCATATGATATTATATTATGTTGAGCCAAATGTGTTTGTTACAGCTCCAGAAGTAATTTACCAATGGTAAGGTTGACCTTAAAATGTTTACAGTTAGTTAAAGCCATTTTAATGAAAATACGTTATTTTGACGGCCATTTTGGACGCCATCTTGGATTTCGGAGAATACCCACAGGGGATTTCCAGGGATTTTTTAATTAGTAATTCTACACATATTTCTGCACCTTTTCTGAAAAAATCAGCTTGTTACCAAAAATGTCCACCTTTTTAACTATATGAGCTATTATCGGTCAAAAGACTTTTCATGTATAATCTACCTAAAAATTAATCACATAATTGGATTCCTCGATAAATTTCCTTTTGAAAAATGTATAACTTTTGCCATTTACGTCGACTCAGTCAAAATATGTCGTTTTAAAGTTTTCGAGTGTAAATGCATGTTTTGTACAGTAATGTATAGAAAAAATTACCCACATATAAACCATTAAGAAGCAACAAAATTTGGATGACATATCAATATTCAATGCTTTAGTATTATACATATCTCATTGAAGTATATTCAAAAAATTATGATCCCAACATTTTTATCTTTAATAATACGTGTGTTTATAAATCATAACTTTCGTACATTTTTGCATGTAATCCTATGCGCGCCGCCTCCACCGTCGTAGCTCTTATACAGAGCTCAGTTATTTATTAGCACCAAACCAAACCAGTCAGAATTTGTCAGTCTGTGTGAATTGATTCAAGGTCTTCTTAAACAGATTTATCATGAAAATGACAAGCGATATGATTTGATTTGATTTGATTTTATTCAGGAATATAACATTTATACAGAATTAACTGAAAAATGCTACATTACAATTACAAACATCTTATAGAAAATAATACAGCACACGAGTCGACCATTCCTCGGGTAACCCAAAAAGCCTCGCAGAAGCTTATTTCCATTGGGGCCCTTAAAATCTAAAATAAAAATTGCAAATTAAATTGAACATACATCAAAATTCACCTTGTCCAAATTACAGATGAATAAAAAGTAAATTTTAGAAAAAACGCACTTTTTGAATTGAATAAAAAGGGGCATAAAAATATATAGTACATGTAATTAGAAAGACACAAATTGCACATATGGTTGAAAACCTGGAATATAAAAAAGGCCTAAAAGGACAATATGCAAAATCAAAGGTTTATTGCACAAATAAGCATGACTGCATGGTTACTTTGGTTACCTCTCAGATTCAGATTCAGATTCATTTTATTTTCCATCATAAAACATATAAATACAAATCAAATAGAACATAAGTAGGGCCTACGTACAAAAACAAGGATGGAGGAAGTGTAACAAAAGGCATAGCCTGAAAAGAGTTACACCACCTTTACAAGTGACACAGACAAAACATTTAACACAAACCAGTGGTCAAAAATTCATAATTTTCTATAGCTAGTTTGAAAGCAGTTGAAGTGATGCTGGTATAAAAACCCAGATTATTAACGTAATTTATGAAACTGTTTACAAAAGGAATATAATCTTAATGAATTTACCAAAAGCAAATACTTTTAATATTGATATTCCCGACATCATTTAAATACAGAGGTAAATGTAAGTCGACAACGGATGGAGATCCGAAGCCTACCCCAGGGGTGGAAAACCCGAAGGAATTTGTGTGCTCAGATATTTTTTAACAGCACTTTTGAAGGTTTTGTTATTTTGAATGGCCTGTAATGAATTTGGAAGACTATTCCAGTCCTGAATTCCAGTAAAAAAGAAGGATTTTGCAGCCACACTTTTTGCCAGAGGGACTACAAATCTATGAAAACTTCCCCTGGTACGATAACGGTGGAAATCAGAAACTCTAACAAAATGCTCAGACAGATATGGGGCACTGCAGCTGTAGTAAATTTTGTGAACATGATTCAGACGAAGCAATTTCACTCTATTTTCGACATTGAGCCAACCAATACTTGCCAGTTCTTCTTGGCCAATATGAGATCTCGGAGGGAGACTTTTGATGAATCTAATAATGTTGTTTTGAGTAACTTGAAGTTTAGTTTTTGTTTTTTTACTAATGCCAGCAAACCAAGCAGAACTGGAATAGTCAAAGTGACATTGAATCAAGGCTGAGCTCAGAAGTTTACGACATTTGTAATTCAAACAATTACCTTGTCTGTAAAGAAATTTTAGCCTTCCATTTGCCTTCTTGATAATTTTGTTAGCAATGGACTCACCAGACAAGGTTTGGTCAAGGTCAAGGCCCAAATACTTTACAGATTTACAGCATCAATAGCATGATCATCACATTCAATCCTGAAGTTGTTCACCTTACTGAGCTTCCGAAAAGATCCAAAGAGAATCAGCTCAGTTTTGCCTAAATGTAGCGATAACTTATTATCAACCAACCAATTACTGCAAGATTTCAAAGCATCACCAAGCACTTGAGCAATGACTTCTGGATCACTGTGAGAAAATAAGATTGTACTGTCGTCCGCATAAAGCAAGAGTTTGCAGTCAGGATTCATACTGATGATCATGTCATTGATGTAACATAAGAAGAGTAGGGGACCCAGTATGCTTCCCTGAGGAACTCCACATCTAATGGGAAGAGATGAGGAGGAAACACCATTAATGCTAACAACCTGTTGTCTTTCAGACAGATATGAAGAAAACCAATCCACCGACCCGACTCCCATTGCTTTCAACTTCTCACAGAGGATGGAATTATTGACCGTATCAAAGGCTTTTTGGAGATCTAATAACACCATACCTGTATAAAGACCCTTTGACATTTGTAATTTGATATGATCAGTCAAATGCATGAGGCAAGAGTAGGTGGAAAAGTTCTTTCTAAAGCCAGATTGATTTTCAAATAAAATATTGTTGTCACTTAAATACTTCTCAAATTGCACGTAAACAGATCTTTCAAGAATTTTTGACACTACGCTCAAAATGCTGACAGGGCGATAGTTACCAACTTCTGTTTTGTTGTTTTTCTTATACAGAGGGATTACTTTTGCTTGTTTAAGATCACTTGGGACAGTACCAGCATTAATAGAAACATTAACAATGTGAGTAATTGGAATCTTTAAAATGCTGGCCCCGTCCCGTAAAAACCAAGCCGGGATGTTATCTAGCCCAGTACTTTTGGAGGCATTGAGACTGGAAAGTTCTTTATAATTGAAATCCTCACCAACACTGTTGAGCTTGAACTGATATACGTGATGTGTGTTTCATTACGAAATCATTCACAGACCCTCTAGCATGTTAACAACATTCCACAATGTTAGAATGCAATGTTAACATGAATTCAAGTAGAGACACCCCAAACACGTTTACACAGCCACAGGCTATTGAAAATGTTACATCATTGCACATCGATTTAAATATACTTAAAATGTTTAATGTCAAAATTAATGGAAAGAGATACGCTATTTTGAAGCAACATCGTAAAGTATTTATGAAAACAAATAATGCTACACTAACCTGTAATTAGGTACCATTAACCTCTAGGTAGATCATATTGATATAAATATACTTATGTGTTGAGTCAAAACTAATAGAATGTGATACTCCATTCCAAATCAACATCTTTTGAAATATTTATGTAAACAAATGATGTTACACTTATCGTAATGATAAATAAATACCATGAACCTCAGGTCCAATTGAAATTAACGCGATGCAATTGAAACGATCTCGATGAACTTAGTGATATCGGCCGGTTCTCAGTGAAGACGGGCAGTTATGTTTTCAACTGACAAAGATCTAAATACTGTATTATATGAGATTAACCTGCGTGATAGCGTGATCAAATGTAATAAAATTATTTCTATAATTGTTTCAAATAAATTTCGGACATGAACATGATTTCTGAACGCAGACACCGCGTATCCATAAGTTGAGACAAGAACGGGACACCAGCAAGTACGCAACACCGTTTCCAATCAGAAATCCATACTACCGCGACATCGCGCATGCCTGAAAAGCGTTGTGTACTCGCGTAAAATGCACACGCAGTTGTGTTACGCAAAGCTGTAAATGTACGTGTCCGAGAATTATTTGAAACAACAATAGTTTTAAGCAACAACTGCGTGGTCATTATCAGGTAACAGCTGACTTCTGATAATGATCTGCGTGAACGCAGCGCGTATGCTCTAAACGCAAAGATACGCACACGCAACGACATCGAGGAGGTCGCGTTTGATCGCGTTTTATCGCAACACAGAAGCAGTTCCTGAATTGATGCTCTTAGCAGACGCAAAGCAACAAACTAATTAACACTATGTTTTCACACGTTTTTGGTCAAAATCAGTAAGAATTAAAGATAAAAACTACGGTTATTTTAATGACAATAATAATTTTCTTTCTAATTCGGTTATTGTTATAAATCGTCGGAATTTGTTTTAAGCCTCGGGAGCTACGCTCCCTGAGAAAAGTATCTCGGCCCAAACCAAACACCTCTTAAACAATGACCTCAAAAAAGGTTGCGCTGTTATGGTCTAAATAAATGAATAAACGACACTTTTTAAAAATGTCTAAGTCCGGTCCCCATACTATTATTACTATGCATGTACATACTTTCTGACTTTTATTCTGACTTTATTTTCATGATTTTTCTTAATATAAACAGGTTTCACGATTGGACAAACTGATTTCATTTCTAACAAGAAAATCTTTCTGATTAATTAAAGACTTTTCATATTGATGAAACAAATAAATCAAACGGCTTCAGTAGATTTCTTTTAATGCAATCACATTGTTTAATTTTTAACAAGAGATTCGTTCGAAGCAGTGACAGGTGTATTGTACTTTCGTTCCAATTCCTACTCTCCTTTTGCTATTTTTTCGTTTATTCAAATACGTATCAGGTATTTTTGAGATTGTAGCTCTGCTATGATATGTTCGTGAAGGCAACTTCAATTACAATAACATTAATAACCTGTACATGTTAAAAGGGGAAAACAAATCAAAAATAGAACTCTTTGAAAACTTTGATTACTGCTCCTTTTTATAAAGTTACGAAGTAAAGTAAATGTATGTGTAAAATATTGAAATACGAGTGAATAGAGACATGCGGATAGAAATTGCTCAGAGTTCAATTTCGATATATGTTTGGAGTTTTCTAGTATCTAATACCTTGGTGAATCTCATAAAATTGCGTTCTTCAGGAGTTGTAAACAAAACGCTTTCAATGCTATGGAGCACAAACATCTTAACAAACACCTGGGGAACGGCCAACAAACACTAATGTTTCGTCTTGCCATTTCCGAATGTCATGACTTGAAAAGGATGAATTAATTGAGTTGACCTTTTATTTTGATAATATGTTTTTGTTAATTGTATTCTGAAAGGGTTTTGAAGGAGCCAACTATTTTCAGAAATTATTTATTAGTATACAAACTAGAATAATTTAAACACTAGCCCCCAGGACTTCAAAAAGCTTCTCTCTACTCTTGCGAGTTTGGTGAATATATTGATTTGTGTCTAAAGAGACACAATTAGAGCCATGTTTTGAGAAATCAAGTATTTTTAATGAACCAGAATATACGGACCAACATGGTCAAACAAACAAACTAACAAACAAACAAACAAACTAACTAACAAACAAACAAACAAACAAACAAACAAACAAACTAATGCCACAACAACAACAACAAAACCACCCCAATAAATAAACAAATATACCAAGAAACAAAACCAACAAAATGTAAAATTATTCGAGGAGGCCGCCAAAGAACAGGCGTAATGATCGATTGGACTGTACCCTGCATAATTATTTTGATTATTGATTTTATATATCTTATTATTAAGTGAAGTGCATATATTAATACATACAAAATTAATTGTAGAGAATTTACATTTATAATGCAAATACACCCTTGGCCTCGAGGTTATTTAAACAGGTTTATAAAGAAAATGAAAAGCAACTCTTGCTCGAATTTTGTTCCATTACCCAGCAGTTTTGCCATTATTGTGTGGCAAGATTAACAGATCCGGGGTAAATAAATCCGGGGAGAAAGTCGCACGTTATACAAAATTATGTTTATTTTTTATTGAAACTAATATAAAGAATGTGATCAAAGAAATTCTTTTCAATGGTTTTGTCGATTATGGTTTTTTTTCGGAATTACTGGAATGATATCATTTGAGAACTTAAAAGTATTTTTCTCTTTTTCTATATCCTATTTTTCTCTTGTTTTCAATTAAAAAGCGATATTTATTATCATATGATTCATTATTCTTTAAGTTGGCAGTGAATTCTAGATTCATCTTGTATCTCGGTTTTCCTACATTTTAATGGGATTTATGTGTGCTTATCAATGCATATGAGAATGTACAATTTCATGATGTCTTTGTCAGCTCAATATCTGATTTTCCTGATTATTTAAACTACGGATCATATATTTTTTCAAGACTTTATTAATGTCTTAAGAAAACATTTTGTTTGTTTTACATTTCCAGAAGAAAAAAAAACCGAAAGCAACATTATGGATTAGGCCTCATGTATTTGTAAATTTGGCTTCTTCACTAATCCTGATTTTAGTTCATTTGACCATATTGACATAATAATGTGTAAATAAATAGTGCCGGTATGGTAGCAGGATGTATGTAGGGTGTATGTTTTGTAAGTCAATTTATAACTCTACAACCCGTAACCCGATCTGGACCAAACTTTGATATTGTGTTGGCAATTTGCTTATTGAGAGTCTTACTAGGGCCCCGCTAAAGGCCATCAAAATTCTTCTGAAGTTCAAATCTTGAAATTATCCAAAGTTGACCTAAGGTGATCCAAGGTCATAACCATAAATTCAAGACCTTTGACCCTACCTGGACTAGACTCGGACTGTGAATGTCGATTAGCCCCTGAGTATTTTAGAGAAGAAGTCAAGTCAACTAGCAGGTCACCCAAGGTGTTACAAGGTATATATATAATTCTAATCTCAAGCAAACACCACTGATTCTTTCAAAATGAATACAAGAAATATCGTTTGAATACAGCATAACCTTTATTTTACGGTTGAAATAGGTTACATGGAAAGGTTAAATCAAACCCACACATTCAAACAAACAAAGCAATACAACTTGATGATACATTATAACATTTTCCAGCTAATATATATATAAAGCTCATTTTGTAATCAGAATAATTTCCCTTGAGCACAAAGTAATAGCTTCTAGTTTGCTTAACCTGCATATACGATTAGAGTGATCAACAGATGTAAATAAGTAGCTTATAACCTAGATCATAATGATTTTATTCTCCAAGGATATTTTTATGGTTGTATTCAGGTAAAAAATACATTTTTTTCGACTGTTTTTACTTCAAAACATCATGATTAAAGGAAAAACTTTGTTTCAGTTTCTTTATCTTGACAAAAATCATATCATACCATAATCATCCTTAAAATTGTAATCTCTAGTGTAATCTTCAGTAGGAAGGTATCTAGTATGTGACTGAAATAGATCGCAGTATTACAATGTATTCATTTGGGCTTAATTCCTTGTACCACATTAAATAAAATATGAGACTCTTTTAACAATGTCTTTTACTAGTCATGGTGACAGCTACGAATGGTATTTTGGCATAATTATATGTTATTAGTATTGAGTGACTAAAAATCACGGGAAATGAATATATTGTCAAAATTAATGTAAGCCTATTTGTTGAATGTAGGTGTTGCATTTTTTATTTTATACCCCGAAGATTAGAGTAGCATAATCAGCCAAAGTTTGAGGGTAAGAAGTATCTAAATAAGATTATGTAAGAAGTGTTAAGTATTAAAAGAAGAATCGGTTTAAGACAATTGAATAAATAATAGTAAATGACGAACCCGGGTGACGGACAGATGATTACGTAAGACTTGGACACGATCTAAACACATGTCGAGTGTTAAAAATGAAGCCCCTTGTCTCCAATGACTATTTGATTTTTTTGTTAAGCTTATTGGGTTTGTTTTGGATAGATATTAATTCCCTCCAAATGATTATGTTTAAATTGCTTACTTTTTCTGTCATGGTCATTTGTTGAATTAAATTCTGGATCCACGTGTATGAGTATAAACAATTTTGAATAGTCCATATTGCAGTTATCAGCAACATTTCGTATACAA
>JXSR01S034250.1:3545-32203 GCA_000969725.1 Ophiothrix spiculata
CCCGTTGTCCGACCTTTCCCTGGGGGTCAAAGGTCAAAAGAAAGGTCAAATTTTCAACTTTGTCCGATTTCAAAGGTTAAGGTCTCAAATTGTACGTCTTGGACTAGCGATCAAAAGTGCCAATGGTGACCCAGTTGTATGACATTTCCCTTTGGATCCACCCCACAACTGAATGATTAAGTAGGCGGTCAATATGCAGGAGAGACTACTGGTTCGCGAACAATCTTGTTTTGTTATCTAACTATTCCGAAAGATGCAAATTTTCAGGAAATTGCCTGAAATCAGGAAATCTTGTTAATAGTCCTTAGTTTCAGAAAACTTTCATGCTTTAGAAATGGTAGTATCAAATAGTACTAAATTCCTTGTTTGAAGTTTTAGGAATTTCAGTCACCAATTGTCATCGCTGAAGTGTATTGCACTGTTGATTTGAGTATGTCAAGAGCATATTCCTTTAGACAGGATGCCAAATTTACATTCAGTGATTGCACACTAATACTAACTCTGGACACTTTGCCAAGTAGAGCACCACTCTACTATGCTATTCCACTCATAAATTGAGTTTTATGAAAGGGTTTTGATTTATCAAATTTGAAATTTATGTTTTTTTTCTAATACCGGTACTAGATGATTATTCGGATGACAGCTTACAAGAAGATGGTGGAAAAGCTGAAGATATGAATACCAGCTCATCTTCATCGTCAAGTGACAGTGATGACTCACAAGATGACGATGGCCTTCCTCTTGTACCAGGGCCTGACCTTATACGAGGAAAAGGAAACATTGAGACCAGTTCTTCTGATTCCTCATCTTCAGAAGATGAAGATGAGGATGCAAGTGATGCGGATGAGAGTAAAGATGAGGTGGAACATGGATGGGGAGAGTTGGATAAAGACGCGCCGCGAGATGACACGGTGACGACTCGTCTTGCCGTATGTAATATGGACTGGGATAGAGTCAAGGCGCAGGATATTCTAGTGATGTTGAATTCCTTTAAACCCACTGGAGGTATCATCAAATGTGTTACAGTAAGTGCTTATCAATTTAAGGCCAATAAGGCTTGGCGTCCAAAGACATTCGCTCGGCCAAGTGACATTCGCTCTGACTTATTCGGTAAAGTGGAAAGGGAATGTAGCTGTCATTGCACGAACATCGTTTCAATTGATGAAATTTGTTAACTAATGTTGTTTCCTGTTGCAGCAAAGTTTTCTTGGTAGGGTAAGTGAATGTCACTTGGGCGAGCGAATGTCTTTGGACACCAAGCCCAAGTATTTGTTTCCTGTAGCATGTGTGATGCAATCTGCAAAAAACTCATCACATGGTGCAATTAACCTGAATGTAAATAATGCTGCTTTCGTAGTTTTGTAGCTTTGTCGCTGTGTGACGTATATTAAAAAAACACTTGCCACTACCGGTTGTCGTAGTGGCAAAGCTACATGTCCCTGAGATAATTTATATTGACAGTTTTTTGTTGCACAAAGTTTTTCAAGTTGAAAAGAATTCAACCACTTTCAAAGGGACATGAAGCGACAACTGCAAAGCTACAGAAGTGTGAAACAAGGCAAGCAACAGACCTACAAAGCTACAAGGCTGCAAAGCTATAATAAGTATGAAAGCAGCATTACTTTGATATGTCAGCAGAATGTCATGTGACCTGATGGGCAATTAAAATAAGTAGCATGTTGGTTTTATTGTGCGACAGTTTTCTCGTTGCTGGGAAACCCATCACATGATAAAACCTACATGTTATTTGCTTTATAAATACGAAAAATAGTTCTACACCAGGTCTCATCATCATACTATAATTCACCTAGATATAATTCACAGGATGTTTGTATGTCAGTTTATAACTCCAGAACCCTTAACCCGATCTGAACCCAACTTGGACCATGTATAGCAATTGCCCCCCTGACTGTTCTAAGGGTGGCCATTCAAGGTCAAAGGTCAATTTGAGGTCAAATCTTGAAATTGTCCAAAAAGTTGACCTAAGGTCATCCCAGGTCATTTCAAGGTCATGTTCTTAACTCCACAACCCTTGACTCTACCAAACTAGGACCATATAGTACTGATATAGTAGTTGACCCACTGGATATTTTGATGGGGTCTGGTCAATGGCATCCAATAAGGTCGAAGGTCAATAGCAACTGGTCCCCTGAGTATTTCAAATCAGATTTAGTTTTACAGAAGTTCCTATATAAAGTCTCTTGCTTGATATTCCTGGACTCGGGGTTTACGGTAAATATACACTTCTGGATCAGAGTTCCCACAAAATCTGTATGTCACGAGATTGGTGCAGAATCTCTACAATTGTTGCGAGCCTTCTCAAAACTACATGTATAAAGTAAAAAAGATGGTTTTCCTTTTTATTTACAAATTGACATAATTTAATCTCCAGAAAAGAAAAAAAGAGGGTTTTAGTGTAAAAATAAAAGCTTGAGCTTAATACACAATGTTCATTATTTCTAGGTTTATATAATTTTCCTTTAAAATTCTTGAGTCATTTTTAAGGTTGTGTGTTAGTGATCAGCAAATGCTGATTTTATGACATCATCATTTGGCGCAGAGCCATTAGCCCAAATTTATAAAAGCAATTGCTTTTTCTATGGCTTTTACTTGAATCTGTCTATGTATGGATAAAAGCTCAAGTATATGTATGTAAAGATATAGAAAAAGCAATTGCTACTTTTATGAATTTGGGCAAATATCTTTGGAGAGAACGCTGTTATGGATCATTATTGACCAAGTACCTTTATTAGTTTCTCTGTAAGGTCAAGCTGAAAAATGGGACATAGGCAGTGGAAATTTATTACATCCATATGCACAAACATGTTTTTAATTTAGACCAGGTTTAAGTACTAAAATTTTGTATCATAGCCAGATATATTTTCCTAAATTAACATTTTCATACTTTATATTATTTCTTAAATTTGATAGAATCTTAAAATTTAGATAGTTATATTTACTAGAAAAGCGATATTATGACAGTAGTTAAAGTGTGTACAAGGGCCTAATATGGTTTAAAGTCATTTAGTAGTTTTTATTAAGATTTTAACTTAAAATTGTTTTCCTTATCTGTACCACACATCTCTGCCACATCACACATGCCTTTACATTTATTTGTAGATTTACCCTTCAGAGTATGGCAAAGAACGCATGGCGGAAGAAGATGTCAAGGGCCCGCTAGAGATGCTGGACCAGGATGCCAAAGAACAAGACAAAACAGAATCAGAAGAAGGCAATGAGTATCACAGAGAAAGGCTAAGAAAATACCAGCTGCAAAGGTATTCTACACATAGAAGTTCAAATTTAAATTACTTTTCCATCATTTGCATGCAGGTTCTGCCTAATTTACTGTGTACTGTTTGTACTTTTAAGTTTGTTTTGTAAGGGGTTATCATTATGGTATGGAAACACTTTAGGATCCTAGACGACCAAAGAAAGGCTCTACCGCTTAAAATACTTCTTTATAAAGCCAATTGTATGCTGGTTTGTACATGTAAAGCCTACTCCCAGCATTCACAATTTTACTATTGTCCTATTTTGGGTCAAGAGAATGGAAAGACCTGTCCAGTCTCATCTGTGCCATTGAGGCTAAAGTTTCAGTTCTATCCATGCCATGTGGATGTTGAAATTAGATCAATTCCTTTTTAACCCTAAAAGAGCCGGGGTATTCCACCCCAACCCACCATCCGTCATTTTTCTGATACCACCGCCGCTTATTATTTTTTTGCGCTGAAACTTCTTGACTTTTTCCTTTAAGCCTTGCGATTATTTTAAGACCATTTTTGTGAAAATCAGACCTAGGGTTGGAACGTCGCTGGGTTAAACGAAAAACTGATTTTCAATGGAAATTTTTTTTTCAGGATACCCTTCCACTATGTTTTATCTTATTTATTTGATTTACTTGGAGTAAGAACATGTGTAAGCATACTTTGACACACATCATTGCTAAAAAATACAACTTTTGCTTGAAAAAAATGATTTTGGCAATTTTTGGTGATTTTCACGTTTTTTGACATGACGTCACTGTGACATCATACAAGGTACGTTTTCACTATTTTTTATACCAATGGACCCGTGTGGGTCATAGCTGTCCACCAGTACCTACACTTGATGTTTCATCAATTGGTTTCTAAGATCGTAAGGGGGGGGGGGGGCAGAACCCCCAACCCCTATAGCCTATTTAAAGGAGAGCTAAATCACAAGTGTTTTGCCACCCTGATTCCAACAACGGACCTTTCCAAACCTGAGATACTCATTTTCCTGATTAGAAATTGTTAGGGTGGGCATGGTGAGATTTGGATCGATCCATTTTCACATTAAACCTAACTCCCAAATGCTTAAAAACTATCTAAGTCCGAATAAAATCCCCGACCTCTGGTATCCCGATACCATGTCCACCTATGGCAAGCCACCAATTATGGACTGCCATGGCAGCCATTTCGTGCCCATCTGTATCCCCCGTCTGTGCCGTATTTGGACTTAAGCAAATTTCTTGATTTTGGCTTGTTGGATTTTGTTGGACTGTGACGTGTTAAGCTGGTTTCAGACTAGCCTGTCGTGTTGTCGTACGACCAGCGTGATGTCAAAAATTTAAAGTGCGCAAACTCGACCTTGTCGCATCTCCTTGCCATACGAAAGGCCGATATATTGATTACCCTGTCGTGATGGTCCCAACGACACAATATTTTGAGTTGGAATAAATTCAACTTTTCTGGCAACAGACCATTGCGGCAATATGCAAATGTGTCGTGCTACAGTACGACAACTAAAAATTGCAAATGTTTGGTCGTCTGCTCCAAAGTTGTGTGCCGCAACGACAGCTAGTCTGAAACCAACTTTAGGGTTAATACAACGTTTGAAGTAAGAAAATAAATTCACTTGTCCGCTGGACAAGTAGGATAATATTTTTGGTTGTCCGGAATGATTTAGGCATATTTCAATCAAACTTCAAAGAAAAGCAGCCACGTTTTTTGGATTTGTTTAGCTTATTTTCTTGAAGATAAGTTTCTGGCTTCATCTTCTCTTTCTTTTTACCAGCTGCTTTTTACTCTTGCTTTTTTTTTTAAAGAAATATAGTTGTAATAAAAAGAGTGATTTGTTTATGTGTACGGCTATTGATGTCAATTCGACAAGTGCCGATTTATTTTCGCAGTCTTTTTGGTTGTCCCTGGCAAGCAGACAAGCACTAATTTCGAACCCTGGGTTAATATCTGCCATATATGGAGACCATCCACTTGTTAGTGTAACCCACATGGGGCACAGTTAGTGCAAATAGTTTGAATCATGATATAATGCAGTCATTACTTGCACAACAGAATTTGATTTTCAAATTGTGCTAATTATCCATCAGTTTGGGTTGCATTAAGTGGATGCCCGTCCCCAAGAATGTTGGACATTGAGGTGTTGGAAAACGTGAGAATAAATTGGTCATTGTTTAAAGAGAATGCCAATGATTTTGAAAAAGTCTTTTGTTACAGAATCATTAATGTGTACTTACGTAATAGTGCGAACACATAAAGCTAAATCAAAACAACAGTGTCATTCAGCTGCTGACTAGAATTGTGGGGTAACCGCTAACTATAAATTCAGAAATGGACAATTTTGTCTCTAATGTCAACATTACTTTGTTTTTGATAAAACAACCACAGTGGCAATTTTGAATGCTGTTACTGTATCTCCAAAAAAAATTGTCATGTGGGAAAAACTGAAATTTCAGAATCAGGATGATGGGCAATTCTTTAGAACGTCCTTTTCAACTCTTGGTTACAAGGTTAAGGAAATTGAGATGTATATATGAAAGTAAATGTTGTATATTTTCATTTTGCAGGTTAAAGTACTATTATGCAGTTGTTGAGTGTGATTCAGAAAGTACAGCTAATACGTTATATGAGCAATGTGATAGATTGGAGTACCAAAGCAGCTCAACTGTCCTTGATCTTAGGTAATAGTTGTAAATTATTCACACACATATGATAGAATCCAAGGGATATATTGCCCAACCTGACTCTTAATCATGTAGAATTGAGTTTTAATCTGCTAAATGATATATGTGTACTGTCCTTAAGCTTGATACTAACTTTCATGTGCTCCTCTCGGCCAATTTGTCATGTGGCTACTGGCATTCTTTATTTCTTCCACGGCATGCCACTAGAGTCCCTGCAGAATCAATAACTTTGTCCATCAATTTATCCATCCAGCACCATCAGCAAACATATTACGAGTTTTGGCATTTTGTCTCGTTTGTTTAAGAATGAGATTGGGTGAAATGTTGTTGTGTTTATGGGAAATGTAGAAATCGGTAAAAATGCATTCGGTGTTCCCAATAAGGTTTTTGAACTTGCAGCAATTCGAGCAATTTTGACAAAGTTGAAGAGGTGCTTGCACAAAAATCATGAGCTGTGGCTGAAAATTGGCTTAAGAAGCTAGAAAAATATCTTTCTCACACATTTTTTAGACACTCTTTGCACCAATTTTCACCGCTCCTGCGCCAATGGCCCGCAATACGGCCTTAGCAGGAACACTGAATGCAGTTTGAGTAGGTTAGGTCCCGCCCTGTTAAACATAAGGTGTATTGATCGTTATGTGGTTAAGTCTACCCAGAGCTGAATGTGTGAAAAGTGCATATTCCTTTCCCTAAAATTACCATTGGTGAATCCGAAATTGACATTGCCAATGCGGCAAAGAATCTTGGAGTTACTAATGACAAGCATCTGGATATGAAAAATCATGTGTCAAATATTGTTTGTGCTGCTTCTTTTGCCATCTATAAAATAGGCAAGCTTAGTGAGTACTTGGATTGCGAGTCAACTGAACGTCTTATCCATGCCTTTGTATCGTCTAGACTTGACTGCTGTACCAGTCTTCTCTATGGTCTACCGGAGTGCCAAATTTCCAAACTTCAGCGTGTGCAAAACTCTGCTGCCCACATATTATCGCGGTGTTCAAAACGTGACCATATGACAACAGTTTTATGTGAGCTACATTGGCTTCCTGTACGTCAGCGGCTGCAATATGAAATAGCTCTTCTCACTTTTAAACCCTTAAATAACATGGCCCCATCTTACATCAGCGATCTCGTCACTAAATACAATCCTGGGAGAGAGATGCGCTACACTGCTACAAATCGTCTTGATGTCCCACCTACTGGAAATACCAATAACTACACAGACAGAACTTTTTCAATTGCTGCCCCAATAGTCTGGAATAATTTACCCTCTTGTCTTCGAACAATGTCATCTTTTAACCAGTTCAAAAAGCAGTTAAAGACTCATATATTTAGATTTGCATATAGTGAACTTTTAAAATAATGTTCATAGATTGTTTTTATTGCATTCTGGCATATGAGATGTGCACAACTTTATTTAGTTTTGCTCGTCTGTTATTTCTCTTGTGTCTGTTGTGCATTTCTTTTGTCATTTTGCTAACTTGTTCCTATGTTTCTTTTGTTATTGTAAAGCGCTTTGAGAACTAGTTGTAGGGGTCTTTATAAGTATTTTATTATTATTATTATTATTATTAGTGTTATTATTATTATTATTATATTCTATCAGGGTTTGAATTGCTCAAGATTTTGCTGTGCCAAATTAATGTACACTGCAATATATTATATTCTATCAGGGTTTGAATTGCTCAAGATTTTGCTGTGCCAAATTAATGTACACTGCAATAAGACCTTTGGCCACAGGGAGTCCATGTACTGATTTAACCCATTGATTACAACCACTGTAATTGTATGTGCTCTGTAAAGTGTGCTGAGGCTGTGCAAAATTACAAGCCAGGGGAGGCAAAGTGCACCATAAACCACCTGCATTTATTATTTCTTTAATTCTTTTATTAGTTTTATAAAATAAGGTAAAGTTCAATACAATACTGAACTTGAAATCATTTGAAATTTTCATTCCTTAGATTCATCCCAGATGACTTAACATTCGATGATGAACCAAAAGACAAAGCAACGGAGATGCCAGATGTAGCGCTGTATAAGCCTGCCGAATTCCGCACCACTGCGCTCCACCAATCCAAAGTGGAGTTGACTTGGGATGAGACAGATCATATCCGGGAGAAGAAAACCGTGGAGGTGTTCGGGAAGAAAGACTTGGAAGAGGCAGACGTGCAGGCCTACTTGGCCTCATCTAGTGGCGAGGAAGATGGTAAGTTATTCTTTCTTGTTCATAACATGATTTTTTTTTCAATTTGTAGTTTATTTGAATCCATGGTTATAATGAATGCATTTGATTTGATACAGGTTTGCTTATTTTGATTGATGTGATTTTATCTTGAAGATTGTGTCGTCCTTTCTTTGAACTATAAAGTATTCAAGTTACAAGTCAAGATTTGTATGTTCTTTTAAGAAAATGCAAACTAAAAACAGTCAGGATACTTTCAAGGTAATCATGCTAAATTAAATTCAAATATTCCTCTTGATATGTGACCCTTCATATCGATCGAAAAGGACCTTAAGGTCGGCATAGTATATTACTAGATATGGGTCATTGAAGCTGAGTACAGTCAAAAATCACGTTCAAGGTCGAATTCCTAATTTCATCAGAAACGTTACCTTTGAAGTGTATTCTATCATATAAATCAGGTACCAACATCCAAAACATAAAAAAAATGTGTTAAAAACCAAGATAAATATCCCCTTTCCATTCAAGTTTTACTCAGTACAAAAACTTCAAACACGATTTTCTCAGAACCATAGTTTTTCCCAATCAGCCTGATACCCTTTACCTATTTGGATGTAACTTTGCAAACGAACATCCGATAACCAAGAGCAAGGTATCATTTCAAAGCTAAAAATTCCAGCTTTCAGATGAGACCAAAAAATCAAATTTGATTTTGGGATCCTTATCCTATCGATATGACGGGTCACATATAACAGTGGCTCACATGTGGCTCTTTTTCGGATTGTACCCTGTGAACACTGTGATAGTTAAATTATATTCATTAGAAATGCTTTAATTATTGAGCATTCGTCAAAAGTTACTTCATGTTTTTAATTTATTTAACAGATATGGCAGCGCCAGCTTTTGAAATAGAAGATGATTTTGACGAGATGGAGGATGCTGATGGTAATGATGATGAAGATCAAATATCAAAATATAGGTCTCTGTTGCAAGGAATTGATGAGAAAGCAAAAGAGGAAAAAGAAGAACAAGAAATGGGTGTTGAAATATCATGGGAACCAGGTAGGTGGATGAAGCGAGAGATGTGTAGATAAGCCTGGCCAAAAATAAAAAGTAGTTTGCTTGTTCTCAATTGACAGACCCTAATTTTTGAAATCATACTTTTTTTTCTATTTACTGTATAAAAAAAGAATACCGACCCAATTTTTGGAAATTCCCCCCAATTTTTTTTCTTTTTCAGATTTTGAAAATGCAGACAAAATTGATTTTACAGTTGATGTTGATATTTTTAGTTATTTTGTAAAGTATATTGATTCATCAATATTGGTTAAAAGTGGCCAACAACACTTACTTTTTATGTCGTTTATTTCGGTAATACCCATCACCGTCCTCATCGGTCTAATTCTGAGTTCCAACTGATCCTCCTCTGAATCTCTCCGTAGATAGTCCTAGATGACGGTATTTCCAGAAGAGAATCATAAATTGATGAAACTTCGCGCCCCCGTCTCTATTTAGGGTGGGGCTGGTCTCTTTCTTGATGTAAATAGCCTCTCTTATTTTGTGTGGTAAAAATTTGTCCTCCCTGCATAACCCAGACACGTTCTCAAGATCTGGTTCATGTCCGGTTCATACTGATTCAGTTTTGCACTAAAATTATCTTATTATTTCATATTACAAATTATTTTTTTTGGCCTAACTATTGTTTGAAATACATACAGGGTGTCCCAATAAAAATGCATCACTTTTGTTTTTGTTCATATCACAAGAACCGATAAATAAAAATGAAAACTATTTTCATAATAACAATTTGTATGTCTTTCATCAGCAAAATTTTGAGCAAAATCCGTCCAGCCGTTCTTGAGTAAACGAGAATATTGCAAGAAGACTCAATTTTACTCTATTCCAATGGAGTTTACCAGTAACTCATGTTTATCATGTTAATAAAGCACATCTTTGGTTACTACCGATCAATTTATTTTAAACGTCCAAAGCGGACACTATAAAATGATCACAAAATATGGCATGATTTTGATATCTTTTTCAACACTGAAAGTTGCACTGTAATTCAATGTGTAGGGTTTACTATTTCGCAGCGTTAAATAAAAAGGAAATAAAAAAAAAAGTTCACAGTTTCTCAAGAAAACTTTAACCAAGGCAGAGGTTTCCTTTAATGGAAAGTCTATTTCAGCAATCTTTGTAAGTTTTAAGTTTTTTATCATAAAAAAGAAAATCTATAAAAGAAATGTATTTGTATAAAAATCTAAATAATAGTTTGAAAAAAAAAATTAAATCAAATGGACTGTGCTCTTAATAAATTTAGAATGTGAATCATATAACAGCATATATTTAAATTTTTTGAAGGTTTGAAAGATACGGCAGAAGAGCTGGTGAAAAAGAAGATGGAAGCAGATGCACAACTTACACCATGGGAAATGTTTATGGAGAAAAAGCGAGAAAAAAAGAGGAATAAACGGGACGAAAAGAGTAAAGGAGCCAAAAAGGTATGGGTTGGGTTTTCTTTCAATGTCTTTTATGTACAATATTTGGAATGCCTGTATCTTCCCTTCTAGAGCATTTTTTTGAAAATCTCTTAAAACATATTGCAGACTATAATTTTCATTTTATAAATTCCAAATTGTCAAAAACCATTATGAATACAATTTTGTTAGTCAGGGCAACCTATCCCAATAAAATTGTCAGAATCGAATGACCTATTAAGGGCTGCTTCAAAACTCAACTGGCAGCTGATCGTTCAAAACTCCTGGTTCTGGCTGGTTGCCATTGTTTAGCATAATAGCAACCGGCAAGAACCACCTGTTCTGGGCTTTCAACCGCTGGTTGAGTCAGTGGTTGAGTTTTGAAGTGATCCCTTAGTGGATTTACTTTGCGGGTGCATAAGCTGTGGACTTCATGCAGCAGTACTTTTTCAAGGTTGTGCCGTTACACAACTATACTCATGACATTAGAGTACACATTCATAAATTTAATCCATAAACAATACAAAACCGGTTTCCTAATTTTAATAATTGATTTGGATGATACACTAGGTCTCAATCATAGGGACCCCAGGACCTAAAACAAGTGAATTTTGAAACTATGAACATAATTTAATTTGGCTTTATCAACTCTTTTTACATCAATCTATCTTTAATGACCACGTCCAAGGCAAACTGCCATGTCATATTTGAAATCTGTTGATCATGTATGAATAATAAAAGGAAGATGTATTGAGGGAATTTGGTATATTGTGACCCTGCAGGTTGAGCCAGCAGAGCAAGAGGGAGCAGCATTCAGTGATGATGACTTACCCGCAGGAGTGGACCTGCAAGACTCATTCTACAAAGACTCACTCAAAGAACAAGATGGTGCTGCCAAAGGTATTTTATATAGATTCAATTATATTATCATAGTTTTCCCTTATGTTGCTTTCATACTCGTGTAGTTTTGCAGCTTTGTCACTGCATGACGTATATTTATTTGCCAAAACTTGCCGCTTCCAGTCAGTGCTCGATTTTAGGAAAAAATGTTACTTGCACCTGTGCATGTAGTTTCAAAAAGTTACTTGCACAAAATTTATCTTACATGCACATGGCAAATCAATCAACTGACAAGAATTTATATAAAATCATATTGCTGGGGATTCCAAAATGTCTATGAAAGAATTGCAGTCTCCCCAACTTCCGATATTGGTAGCATTGCCTTTATCTCCCATATATTAAAGTAAATTACAGTCTTTGTCTTTCATGGTCAAGTAAAAGACAAAAATTCACAAAATGACTTGAGTTATGGAAGACAAAAAATAGATATTTCAACATTGTTTTGGTGTAAATTATACTCTTCATCAAACATAGTGACTGCAAAGTCACTTGCACCTGTGCAAGTAGGTAGAAAATCTTACTTGCACCAAGAAAAAAGTACTTGCATATGTGCAAGTGTAAAATCGAGCACTGCTTCCAGTTGTTGTAGCGGCAAAGCTACATGTCGCTATCAGCAAAATTTTGTCGCACGACAAGATTTGTCGAGTTGAAATGAATTCAAATTTCAGAGCGACAAGGAGCGGCAAATCTGCAAAACAGAAAAACTGCAAAGCTACAAAAGTGTGAAACGAACCAAGCGACAGAGCTACAAATCTGCAAAGTTACAATAAGTATGAAAGCAGCATTACTTGGAAAAGAAATATTGACAAATATCTTAGGCCTTGTGCTATATTCCATAAGCATGTCAGGCTTAATGGAATATGGGACCAGACACTTGATATGTCCCATTTTTGGTGAGAGAATGCAGTAAAAAATTTGACCAATTGTCAGCCCTAATCAATTTCATTTGATTGCAGATTCAAATACATTCAGATGATGCTTCTCAATTTCACATGACTCCCAGAAATGGAGTTATGAATCTTTGAACCATGATGTATCAGACTTTGATCCCAGAAAACACAATTTTTAAGTTTAATGTACAATCCAATGCTGGTGCATTTTAACTTATATATTTTGGAGTTGTATTTTTCAGGGCCCACATAAATCCTTCTTTACTCTAGTTGACAACTAGAATGTTCTTAATTGAAAACTAGCTTGAGTTTTCCTAATTCATAAAACTTTACCAGTTTGAATGTCTCAAGCTGTTGATAGCTAAATAGCTAAATTTTAGAGTTGATCCAAGCACTTCTAAATCACCAGTTGAAAATTAAGTAGGTCTATCCTTGTTTCCTTGGGCAAGAAACTTTACTCTACTTGCTCCGTGGTTCGGAAGTCAGGTTAAGCCATTGGTCCCCTGTACGAATAGACTCCTTCATGGGGTATGCATGCATGTCATGCAAGTACAATGTATATTGATTGATTGTTTGTTTGGTAGCTTCATGGAGGATACTGTGAAAATGTGGCAAAGAGAATCTTGGAATTGACAGAATTTATTAAACAAGACTCTTCAGCAGAATCAGAAACTTGTTTAATAGCATGCCTGTGTCTAATCGTGTGTTAGGAAATAAAGGTTTACTTTAAGTTTTCGATGGACAAAAAGAGATACTATTAGTAGCACAGTCTAAATATTGTTTTGCAATTAAGAGTTCATCAAATCAAAATGACTTGTATTGAGGGTCAGTCAATAGCGTGAAGGTAACACTATTATCGTCCTCTCTTATTATATTATATTTGATGCTTTTTTAAAACGTTAGCTGCTGGTAAGAAGAAGAAGAAAAACAAGCAGGAGTCATTGACTGAGACTGAGATGGAAGAACAGAAACAAAAGAAGGTAACAACATTTACAGACCTGAAACTTTTCAGCTTTTCAACTGATTCCAGCTTTTTTATTCCACTTTTCAGCTCTTTCTCTTGATAAATCAGCCAAATTTAAGCTCTTTGGTGCACAATTCGAGAGTTTTCAGCTCTCTTTTTTGAAGAATCGGTTTCAGGTCTATATTTATTTTCATAATTTTCTTAGAACTGAATTGTTAATGCTTTCATTCTTTCTTATATTTTGTTTTCCATATTAAACGACAACAAACTTATAATTAAAAACATTAAAAGTGGAATTTTCAAATTTGAACCCTAGATATTCTAGTCAACATAGATTGTTTGGTTGTTTTTCAAAAGAAAGATGTACAATATAATTCAAATGGAAATCCTAGCGCATGTTATATGTTGCTTAATAAACCTTTACCAGTGCTCCCACTAACGTTTTTCGGCTTGCGCCAATTGGACCAACTGTTGTATAATTTTCAGGGCTTCTGCGCCTATGGCCTTAGCAGGAACTTTACTCCCTTTTACTTTAGTATTGATTTTTTCATATTTTTCAAGCAATCCGTTCATAATTATAGATTACATGTTTTACCAGTTAAATCAGGTGAGAGTATGGAATCATAACACAGAGGTTCCAGGATGAAGCTCCCATCAGGCAGTAAAACCCTTTTACTCTGAAAGTTCCATTTCAAAAGTCACACAAAGCCAATGTCCCCTGTGTGAATACTCCACCTTGGGTTGCTGCAAACAGAGTTTACCTGGTTAGCTACAAGCAAAAGTTTTTTGATATGATTTGTTTTATTTAAGTGTTCACATAGTACAATTTTCATACAATAAATTTATTGTCTCAAAACATCAAATGCAAATATTGCAATTTTGATAACAACAATTTAACAAATACCAAGAATTGCTCCAAAAAATATTTCCATCAGGTTAAAAAGAAAGTCCAAAAAGCAGCATACTGGCCCAGCAAAAAGCCGGAGGTACAATAACCTACTCTCCATTAGTGACAGATAAATATGGCAGCCATCTTTACCATGTTTATAAGATGGTCAAAAAGAATATAAATCGCCTAAATTAATATCTTTGGGTTCAGTGGAAACTGTCTCTTGATTAAGACAGCCATAACTAGTTTGATGCATTTGAGAGAAAAAATGTCTATCCAACTGCTGATTATTGTCTCCATTTCTTTTTTTATTATAGGCCGAGTTAGAACTTCTAATGATGGATGAAGATGATGACAAAGAACACTTTAACCTCAAAGAAATCATGGACAATGAAAAACTAAGCAAACGGAAAAAGCGGAAGAGAAAGCAACAAGAAGTAACAAAGCAAGAGGACAATTTCCAGATCAACGTCACAGATCCACGTTTTGATGCTATATATACGTCACATATGTACTCCATAGATCCATCCGCTTCTGAATATAAAAAGACTAAGTCTATGGATGCGTTGATTGAAGAGAAACAGAAACGACGAGCTAAAGCGGATTGGACTGAAAGGACTAAAGGGAAGAAAAGTGAAAGCAACAAAGGACAGAAGGACAGAGTTATGGAAGAGAAGAAGACTAGCAGTGTGAAAAAAGATACTGAGTTATCTATGCTTGTAAAATCAATTAAAAACAAAACCCAACAATTCAATGATAGGAAGACAAAGAAAATTAAAAGGTAACATGGTCAAATTGATCATTTGAATTTCTGTTCCAGGTAGTAAATTTAAATAAATGTAAAAATAATTGTCGGTGCTTATTTCCAGAATTGATCAAAGCGCTTTACATTTATTCCGTTACCAATAGAATATAACCAACTTACGCGGCTACCTTACAATCACGGCTCCTATTGAGTATATTCCTAGTAACTACCCATGATAACGCTTGGGTCGGCGAAGCAATTAGGATTGAATGTCTTGCCCAAGGTCGAGCCCCGCTACGGCCAACGGGTTACACGACCTACTACTGATTCAGAGTCCTGCTCTGTTCCACTAGACCACACAAGCTCCTTCAGGACGCCTATCTCATTCCCTCCAAATGCTACTTGATTTGGAGCCTGTCTCATTCCCTCCAAATGCTAAATTTAGAAAGAAGTTTGTGGAAGGATGGGGACTGTGCTGGTGCTTCATACTCGAGGATGGTTCCTTACTCGGAGAAGGACCATGAATAGTTCAACAGTTTCTTTTCAAGACAAAATGTCATAAGTCACAATGCATTTTCTGATGGAAATCAGGTAGCATTTGGAAGGAATGAGATAGGTGTCCTAAAGGATCATCAAAGAGGTTGAACTTAAAGGAGGCATCAGGAGTATCACAAAAAATTGTGAAAAGGGGATATGTCAGATATACTAGTAATTTGAACTACACTTGTTTTAACTATCAGATTTAACATAATTAAAACCAAGTGCCACAGGTGAAGTGATTATGATAAAAATGGCAAGCATGAAAAGTCTGTGACAATAATGTATAGGTCACAAATTTTTTACCCGAAGCTTTGTGATCATCACCAAACATTCCCTGAGCCATCTCTTATTCATGAAAAGAAAAATTAATGATGAACCATTATTTTGGGCCCAAAGTTGTCCTGATACCTTGCTTTCATCAACCATCATTTGATGAATCTATTTCTTACTAGTGCTACTCAGTTGAAATCGAGTATACATGTGACTGAAGCAAGAAAAATCCATTTACAGAGATCTAGGAATAACTTCACTTGCTTTTGGTTCACAAAATGAAAAAAATAGTGACAGGGATGACCATCTGGTCTTTTATTATATAAGACTATTTTCTATAACAGACTGCCATGATAAATCTTATTTTTGCTTTATATACCTTCAAGAGTACTAAAACTAAAATAGAAATTATTCCCCATAGACTTAACGCAAGATAAAAATGCCCACCATGTTTGTTTGGAACAGATCGCACATGTTTGGGTGATTTGCATAAATTATGACATGTCACTTCTGCAATGTATAGAGTCAGTAAAATCCCTTTGAAACCATGTTAGTCTCACCAGCACTTAACATTTTAAGGGTTTGAATAGTGGGGGAGGTATAATCAATGATAACGAATGATGCCCTACCATGACAAAAGGACATAAGTGACATTTTTTACAAAATGCTGTTTTTATTTTGTATTATGACTCACACACCCATATCTTTCTGTCAAATAATAGTAGAACTCACTTAACCCTTTCAATCCGATAGAATGCTTGAGCGTTTCCAAAGGAGCTTACGAGAGAAGGCTCAGGCGTTCCAATTCGTATTGAGTGAATATTATTTCAGTGTGGGCTATACCCATATGGAAATCTAGGACCAAAAGGGTGAAGTCACCATGAAAGTCAAAAATTTGTTCATGATTGAAAGTTACTTCCTTCCTTTTGTACACGAAAAGTAGAGGAAATATAGCAGATTACATGTTGAAGTTGTGTTTTACAAAAGTTTACAATTGTGACTTACTTCCTTTTGTCATGGTAGGACAGAATAGTCCAAGAATATGGAATATATGTGATAGGTCACTTTGCAGATGATATCAAATTTGATTTTATAATTTCATCTGTTACAGCCTTTTCTAAGCTACAAAATGATACCTTACCTGTTGAAATTGATCAAGGTGATCACATTTTACAATAGAAAATCTGCTGGAAATTCTTATTATTTTCTTAATTTTTTGCTGCCTATTTTCACCAGTTTCTTGAAAAGTGTTCTGTCACAGAGTCTCTCTTTTTGGGGTGAGTCATCACATAATACATGGGTAACTCATGGGTTAATTTTTTGCTCATGGGTTAATTTTTGCTCAATCAACGGAACTGTTCCATTGTAGAATACTGTAATTGTTATTTGATATAAATTGATACCACGGTAAACTTGGAAATTATTAGTTTGCTTCAAAAAGACATTTACTCCTCACAACTTTTACTATGTCATTTTTAATAAACAAGACACACCTCAATTGTACCATGCAAAAATGAAAGAACTAGCTATATTTTGTAAAGTGACTCTGTACAGTGCATAAAAGAAATGGTACCATTTGGCATTGATATACACAGCCAAACACCTTCAGTGGGTATGAAGCTGTATGATGTGTCTCTTAACATGAGTGTATCGACCAGTTTGTTATTGTTTTGCCTGGCAGTATGCTCGCACAACTTGTTTTGTTCAGGGACCTTGCTTTTAAAAGTCCCACTTAATAAAATGTCTTTGTATGCAATCAATCACTCGGGTCGGGAAAATTCAAAACATACAATTTGGTTCTTGAGTGATGCACACGCAAACTGCCAGGCTAAACAGTAACAACTGACGTCATGGGTCAATTGAGTCTTGTCTGGGGGAAGGCTAGAGATATTTTAAATTGTGAGACACCCATATGTCGGATTCATTGTGCACTCATTTTTGCGACCCCAAAATTTTACATGGAATCCCTGACAACACAGTTGGAAGGCAAGGTCAAGGCTGATATTGATGCTTGCACTATAGGCAAAGCAAAAATTTATTGGACAAAGTAAATGAAAATCCAGGGTAGGCGTTGCATTAACAAACAGTGGGGCCCTGCACTCTGGATTTTTCTTTATACTGTCCAATCAATTTTAACTTGGTCTATTGTAGCTACTTTCATACTTATTGTAGCTTTTTAGCTTTGTTGTCTGCTTCATTTCACACTGATGTCAGATGTAACTTTGCAGTTTTGTCGCTTTGCCGTTTCATTTAGCTTGGAAAATTAAATTCATTTCTAACTCTCAAAATCTTGCTGTGCGACAAAATTTTGTGGATATCAATTATCTCAGCAAGGGACAAGATTTTGCAAAAAATATACGTCATGCTGGGACAAAGCTACAAAACTACACAAGTATGAAAGCAGTTCAGGATGTAGTGGTAGGCAGATGAAGACTTTGCAGTCATGAATTTTCAGTCATAGTTCAACAAATTGGCTGAAATACTTTTATTATTTGTTACAAGCACAAAGTGGTAATAAAAGGAATGTGTCTGCAATTTGTCAAATTTTATGAATGAAGACATTTTTGTTCTGTAATCTGCAACTGATGAATAAAACCATATGAACAACTACTTTTCTAGAAGCAGATTAGATTCAGATTTATTTTCAATATGTGACCATCCAGCTCAAAGCAGCCACAAAGTCTTTATCACTTTTTTACATATATGCAAAGTCCATGTAATAAGGTTTAAATTTTAACTTTAAAATGACACCTCAATGTGCTTGACCAGACATCCATAAGTCAAGTTATGGTTGGTCAAAGTTTGTCATCAAGTAAAAGGTGATGTACTAGACAAGTGGTGAAACAGAGGCCAATATCAGATATAATGTATCTTGGTATAGTATGGCAAGACGCGCAGTGTCGAGCCTTATGAGAGTCTAACGACAAGTCACAAGCTATCCCATAGCCAGATACATTATATCTGATAATGGTCTCTGTTGAACCGCGTATCTTACATACACTGGGAGTATATGCACACTATTTGAAATTCAATTAAAGACATAAAAAACGTCTTTTGAAAATATTTAATATGTAAAATATCCACAAAAATTTTTAAACACCGTCTCTGGTGATATCTTGTGATTGTGCTAATTAAAGACTATATGTGTCCTGCCGCGGCAAAAGGAAGCAGTTGTCAGCCCCTACACGTTACTCTTTATAACATATCTTATGTATACCTATTAGTGTACATTATATACGATTCAATGAGCAACATATTGGACCCGACAACTGCATCCTTTTGCCGCGGCGGGACACATATGATAAAAGGGTAGGACAAAAAGACAATTGAAGCTGATTGATCGATCGATCTCACCATAAGACCGTGAATCTTAATGATGCATTTCAAGAGAAAACAATTATTGTATACCTTTCTTCAACACGGGTTGACAGTCCTCAATAATCATTGATGAATATCAAATAAGGTCAAAAGTTTAATAAATTTTAAACCAAGTTGAATATTTCTAACACCATATATTTTCTGTATTTTTTACACATTAACCAACGCATTTCTTGTGGTACCATAGCCCATTGTACAAGGATACGCTGAGGTGTATAATGTATATACAGGGCAACGAACTTCAAAATAAAAGAAACACAATGGATAATTTATGAATAGAAAAGGGCTAGATGTGTATACTGAGATAAAAAACCAGTAAGCTGTATACTTTTCTGTTGATGGTCCTTCTAAGATGTGGATTTTTTTAATCATACTTGAGTTCAGTTTTTCAGATTAAAACTTTGCAGGTGTTTGGAAGGATGCATGAATATTGTGATTCTGAAAAAAAAATCAATTTCGTCAAATTATGACCCTCACATGTATTTTCATCTGTAGTGCAAAATGAAATTTTCTGACTTTACGGTTATGAAGCTTGAAAGTCGCATATTATGAACGAATCGCATACCAAACATACATTTGAAACTCAATATGGACATAATCTGAAGGTTAGAGTCCTGAAGTGATTTTTCCATGTAAAGTTATACAAACCAGCAGTCTGCACAAGAAACATAAAATAACACAAGACAATACGGTTGTAGTCTTAACCCTTACCCTCCTACGTACTACAAAGTACTACAGTAAGAAATCAAGAATTAGCCCAAGTCCGAATACGTCACAGACGGCGAATATTAATGATCAGGAAATTGCTGCCCGGGCACGCCGCGCTCGGTGGCTTGGCACAGCTGGACATTGGGTCGGGATAGCGGGGGTCAGGTGTTCGAATCCGAGGGGAACCGGAAATTTTTTCATGACGTATTCAGACTTCGACTGTATTTAAGCGTGCGAGAGTAAGGGTTAATAGGAGATTTCAAATAATGTGCAAATATTCAACTAGTAACTTGAGAGAAAGTTTCATTTCAATTTAGTTTTTATAAAATATTCACAGTTTTTCATTTGTTTAATGACTTTTTGAGGGAGTTCCAAAACAAGGTACACAATGTGTAATAGTCTGGTTGGAGATTATTTTCTTTATTTGTGGGCTGCTCTGGCAAAATGAGAGGAAAGTCGCAAATGCACATTTTGAATAAATGGCCTCTAAAGTAAAAAGAGGGTGAAAAAGTCAAATTTCGTTTTTTGACATCAAATTCATCCATGCATGAGTATTCACCAATAGGTGAAGTTTCGAAGGTCAACTTTGCCAAGAAGTACAATTATTCACGGTTAATTGATTGCACGTTGCTATTATACACTGTAGTAATCAGTATCTTTGAAATTGATTTGCAGCAAAATTTTACTGCAATATATTCAGTGGATGCTTTGGATTTCGACCTCTAAAAGAAGAATGGAGAAAGGAAGTGCAACAATTATATATCATTCGAAAGCTGAGATTAGAGAGAATTAAAATATGCCATAAACTCAATTTTGAAATTTGCGACTTTCCTCTCATTTTGCCAGAGCACCCCTCATTTTTTTTTCTTGAAAATTGACTAAGAAAAACAGTCTAAAAAAGTTTAAATAAATGTTGTGTTTTGTATTTATTCAAGATTTATGTTTGTTTCATGCAAATATATAGCATTTTGTAAATATTGTTGAAAACTTAACCCAAATATCATGCTATTTTGGTTCGGTCGCAAAGGGCAAGTCACCAAAAAAAAAATTTAGGCCTAATCGTAGGCATTTCTTGTTGTATATTTATGGTTCTCAGCATGCTGAATGATTGAAAAAATCAGGGGTTGAACTGCAATTCAGATTGATTTGATTTCAGATTCAGATTTGAACTCTGATTCAAGATTTTAACCCAGATTCAGATTGACGTAACCTGCTGTACATGATGCATGGTGAGGTCATTTTTGACCAGAATCCTAGTCCAGCTGTCTTTTCTGAACCTGGAACTTTGCTCATTTGGCAGAGATCCAACTCTGTGCCATATCATTTATAAAAGAAAGTATCTTTTTGTTTTTATTTCAAATCCACATTTCTCTTCACTTTTGTTGAGTTCAAATCTTGGTGCAAACCTGAAAAATGCCGGAAATGCAATTGAATATCGGAATGCAACACTGACCCAAGTCCACTGGAAAACAAAAAAACAAAACAAAAAACAACCCTTCATAATGTGTCTGATGATGTGTCAATTTGGCACACAAGGTAGGTTAATGAATCCAATTGCCACATGAAACATGATTATTCTACAATATTTTGTGCTTGCAATGCTTTGCAGGGGGTTATTTAAGACAGAGGACTTGGGTCATTGTTGCATTCATATTTGCTTTATGTATTACGTTTTATGTGCGAACAGGCCTAGGTAGGATCCATCTGGACCCAATATTTTGTGCTGTAATGTATTTTGTACGTAATATTCTGCTTATCTAAACCAAATTTTCTTGGAAACACATTTAATTAGGTAAACAGTATTTTCACATATTTGCTGCGGAAATTATCCTACAGTCCCTAAAAACATCTCGCTCGGATGAATGTCATGGTTACTGCAAGTTTTTACCTACTTACATCTATCAGAATATCACAAGCTTTGGCATACATATTGAATAGAGTCTCTAGTTTATACATGGAACTTTACCAGTGATTTCACGTCCTATCCATTATCAAGGTCAAAATGACGCCCAAAGACTACTAAAAGTTGACCCTTTTTCGTCGAAACCTCATAATTTCATGATATTCGAACAATTTGACTGGTTTCAAATTTTTAGAGATTGTAGGCTTGATACTTCTTATTGAATTACAAACAATATTTTATAAATATGCTGAGTTGATTTTGAATGATAATGTAACAAACCCGCGTTGTTTTGCCCGAAAATCCGGACGTGAATTACGACTCTGAGTTCGCCCTGTTTGAGCTGTGAATTGCCTGTTTTAAGTATCTACATTTTGTCTGTTATACGCATTCACATAATTTACTTACAAATTGAGCATTCCAATGAGACAAAAAATGCAATTTTTATGTAAACAAAAGAAAAATATGCCATTCTAATATTTATGTTTTAGATTTTAGTTCATGATCTCAACACTGCCTTGATAGCTCAGCGGTAGATCCCTCGCTTCATAATGCATGACTAACCCCTGTCATAATCCATGGTTCAAGTCCCTGCAAAGGCAGTGGAAAATATTTATCTTTTCATGATTAGAAAATAGTTAGGATTCACATTTTACTGAGCAGATGGATTCCCTTTACCCTTAAATCAATTTTTCGACCGCCATTTTGAAATGAAACCACATATTTTAATTTGTGCATTTTTCCCAAGTTATGTAGACAAAACCTACACCTAACACAAATTAGCTCCCAATTTCAAAGGGAATTTTGACCATGAACATGGTTTTGACTACTTTGATACATGCAATAAAACAACATATGTGTGCAACACTGACCCAAGTCCCATGGATTTTGACAAATTTTAAATACATAAAGGACTTTTGGGGGTAGTTGCAGTATGGATTCATTTGGGGGGGGGGGGGGGGGGGGGCTTCAAAACTCAACCGGCGGTTGCCTGCCGGTTCTGGGCGGTTCAACCGGAATAAACAATAGCCAACTGCCGGTGAGTTTTGAAGCTGCCCCTTAAGTCTTTCATGCACAAGATAGACCTTTCTATAAGAAAATCCCTCACTGAAAACGTTAATTAGTCAAAAAACATGTCTTATTTGACTAATTAAAAATTAGTCATGCAGGGTAATTTTTTTCATAATTCGAGAAAAAATTATGCAAATATCTTTGAAATGTTGAAAAACAAATCTTGATGTTTAAAAAAATAGTTTCCATATCTAAATATTAAATTTGTAGTATATTTGTTAATTGATAAATGATTAATTACATGACTAATTAGTAAATATGAAATGCGTCTTTAATTAGTAATTTAGTCAATTGACTAACTGAATGACGCAGGACTAACTGAATGACGAATTAAATTACTAATTTCTGATAGATATTTACCATTAATTAATCTGTTGCGATGACAAATCATGAATTTTATTAGTCAGTTTGAGTAAATACAGTTAAGTCCTGTATCATTCAGTTAGCCAATTGACTAATTAAAGAAGCATTTGATATTCACTAATCAGTCATGGAATTTATCATTTATCAATAAACTAATAATTAACTGATTACAAATTGAATATTTAAAGATTTAAACTTATTTTTTAAACACCAAAAATTGTTTTTCATCATTTCAAAATCATTTACAGCATTTTTTTTTATGAACCACTCTGCATGACTATTTAATTAGTCAAATAAGACATGTTTTTTTGACTAATTACCATTTTCAGTGCTCCTGTGTATAACTCATTTTCGAAAAAAAAATTGACTTGCATTCTGGTATTCGATTGTTTAATCTTGTGTGGGCAAAAGTCATTAACTGGTCATATTTTTTGATTCACACAAAAGCATTGGTAAAACCATGCCAATTTGCATTCAGCATATTGTAACTCTAAATATATACCATACTTGCCAACATTTGAAAACTGGAAGGAGGGACAAATGGGCACATTTTTGTCCAAAAAGAGGAACATTTCCCATTTTCCTATACTTTACTATAGGGTGAGTTTTACAAAAGGAGGAACGGATTGGTAAAAATAACCTTTTTCTTTTGCCAAAAACAGAACCGTTCCTCTTAAATAGGAACAGTTGGCAAGTATGATATATACACTTGAAACCCATAAAGTTATATATAATTTGCTGGAAAGCTTATTTTCCAAGGATTTCAATCTTGCCTAAATAAGCCTCAAATTTTTTTTTGTGAGATCCGCGATATCGAACATAGGGTCTTGCAGAACAGATTTTGTTCAAAAAGAGGGTTATGGATCTGATGTTTTCCCGAATTGAGGTCTCAGGAACTGTTTTTTCCCATAAAATATGACTATTTGAGCTAAAAATCGCTCAAAATTAGCTTGAAAACATGATAAAATACATTTTTGAATAATTTTCTTTGAAAATGGGGTCTTCGGAACTGGAATAATCTTGAAAAGAGCATCTTGGGGAGCGGAAGAGGAGGCTTGAAAAGGGGATCTCGAGGGCGGCACATACCCGTACCTTCCGTCAATGTAAGTACCCCCCCCCCCCCCCCCCCCCGGGGAAATACCCACATGATAGTTAACCCCGGGTTAAGCAACCCCGGGTTGTCTTCCACTATACGTAGAACATACTATTACTAGTATTGAAAAGCAGGTAAATCATAATGTACTCAGTTGTTTTATAGCAGGTTGTCCAATGTACACCCTGGGTAATCTTTACTCGCATAATTGACAACCTGGGGTTGTTAATGTAGTTCATTTGTCAACCCAGGGTAATCATAGGCAGTTACAGCATTAACAACTTGAAGTTTTTAGTGAAGTTCATTTGTCAACCAGCATAATGGGTGATATTTTATAGCAGGTTGTACAGTGTTCAACCTACGTGATCTTCATTCACATAATTGACAATTTGAAGTTGTTTGGTGCTATAATGGAAACTGACTGCGGAACTATAAATAGCTCTATGCTACATGGTATGTTATTATAATAGTGATCACCAATAGTAAACATGATAAAACCACTTTGGTGGCTTGTTTTGGAAGGAGGACGTATCTTTAAAATCTGTGGACATCAAAGACTTGAGCAAGTCTATCAAACAAAATGTCATTTTAAAGTTTTTGAGTGCAAATGCATGTTTTGCTTTTTGCACAGTAATTATGGTAATGTATAGAGAAAGTTACACACATATAAACCATAACACAACAAAATTTGGATGATATGTCAATAATCGATACACGCCTTAGCATTATACATATCTCATTGAAGTATATTAAAAACATTATGATCCCAGCATTTTTATTTTCAACAATACATGTGTTTATAAATCATAATTTTCTCACACTTTTGCATGTAATCCTTTCCGCGCCTCAACCCTCGCCTCAACCACCCGATCCATCGTGTTCTCTAATTGCTTTTTCAAGTATAACTTCATTCATTAATTAAAATCATGAAAAGTTTTTTTATACATAAGTAGAGTATAAATAGACCTTTCATATATGATACCAACATTCCCCAAAACGTAAAGAAGTTTAGCAAAAATTCATGTTTTCTACCATTTTTTAGGGTAGTATGTAACAGATCCATGATATATATAAGGGACCTATTTGTAAAAGCAAAGTTCTCTCCTCTTAAGATCGAGTCTGTTATCAAGGTAATCAAAAAAAAAATCATTTTGCCTGTAAAATATGTCTAGTATGTCATTGTATGGATGTTGTATTTAATTGAAAAACCTCGGCTTCATTGAAAGCTCAAGTAGGCCCACTGACAACTTCAAATGCATACACCCATATGGCTATTCTTTGTCCTGTGTTCCTGGATTCTACAGTGCAAAAAATAAATAAGCAACATCCATATAATGGCATACTAGACATTTTTTACAGGAGAGATGGTACTTTTTTGATTTCCTTTAGTGTTCTTAGTTTTTACATTTCTATCAGGAAAAAGCATCCCTGAGCACTGGGAAAAATAACTTGTTAAACAAGCCCTTCACTATGATCACTCATTATATACCTGAATGGATTTCCAGTTCACATTCGATGCCTAAAAGAATATTAAATTACAATGAAAGATGAAAATTATATATTAGCAACAAAATTATTTTTGTCATCTGCATTGTTGAACAATGAATGAATGTAAATATTTCAGGATAAAAATAAGTGATATGCTCAATTCTATTATAATGCTCTGTTAATGAGATGAAAATGGTGTCGATCATTCAGCAGTAAAAGTCCATTCTGCATGGTAACTATAATTATAGCCATGCACAATAACTTGTTGCTATAACAACGGGAATCAACAAACGTTTTTTGTGAAATATCTATTATATTTTTTTCATCATATAGGAGTCTTCATGCATGACGAATTTCAATTTTTTAATCAGTTCTTACCACAATTCATCGCTTTTAAGATGAAAAATGACCAACTATTAGACTATTTTTTGATTGTCAGAATTATGGTATCGAAAATTGGATTGCAATAGCCATATTTGAAAAATGTTGGATAAACAATCAAGTAACTGATTATTTTTTTATAGTGTCATTTTTTTTAATTATCTTGACATTTTATTCTAAGTTACAAAGCTACTGCAGTAAACTCAATGCTGATGCCATTCATGCGTTGGAATAGGAGGATTGGCAAGGTGAAGAATGACAGATGATTGGGTGAGTACTACACTCCTGCTTATGGCAGCTGAAATAATGTTTGCGTCTTGCAAAGGAAATATCGCATGTGCTGATCATATACAGGGTTAATTTACAGGGGTGTGAGAGTTAAGCTTTTAAGCTGATTTAAGCTTTTTTAATGACTTCAAGAGAGTCCTAATTTGAGCTTTTTCTTTCATTTTCAGCATGTTTTTGGCATTTTGTCACTATTTTCAGCCTTTTCAGCTCTTTTTTATTACCCGACTCTCACACCGCTGAATTTAAGAGTTGCAATAAACTGATGGAAAATGCATGTAGACCCAACCTAGAATGAACACATTTCGCATACACCTACAAGGTTACAAGAGACTACACATCAATGGAAAACGGGGTACGAATGGGGAATTAACTTCATATATGTAATAATAATTAGCCAAGAAATAATGTACATTTTCCACTACCAGGCACACCCTGTTATGTAAATTAAGGTATTTTAGTTTGTAGGCCTATGGTACACAATACATTATAATTAGCCAAGTAATAGTGTACATTTTCCACTACCAGGCGCACCCTGTAATGTAAATTATTTTAGTTTGTAGGCTTATGATACACAAACATTATAATTAGCCAAGTAATAGTGTACATTTTCCCCTACCAAGCACACCCTGTAACTTTTATTTTAGTTTGTAGGCTTATGATACACAATACATTATAATTAGCCAAGTAATTTAGTGTACATTTTTCCCTACAAAGCACACCCTGTAACTTTTATTTTAGTTTGTAGGACTATGATACACAATACATTATAATCAGCCAAGTTATTAATAGTGTAAGTTTTCCACTACCAAGTAAACCCTGTAAATATAAATTATTTTAGTTTGTAGGCCTATGATACACAATACATTATAATTAGACACGTTATTAATAGTGTACATTTTCCACTACCAAGTACACCCTGTAACTTTTATTTTAGTTTGTAGGCCTATGATACACAATACATTATAATTAGCAAAGTAATAGTGTACATTTTCCACTACCAAGCACACCCTGTAATGTAAATTATTTTTGTTTGTAGGCTTATGATACACTATTACATCATGATAATTAGTCAAGTAATAGTGTACATTTTTCACTACCAAGTACACCCTGTAATATAAATCATTTTAGTTTGTAGACCTATGATACACAATGCATTATAATAAGCCAAGTAATAGTGTACATTTACCACTACCAAAAGTACCCTGAAATATGAATTATTACAATACATTATAATTAGCCAAGTAATATAGTGTACATATTTTTCCACTACCAAGCACATCATGTAATGTATATTATTTTAGTTTGTAGGCCTTTAATACACAATACATTATAATTAGCCAAGTAATGGAGTATATTTTCCACTACCAGGCACACCCTGTAATGTAAATTATTTTTGTTTGTAGGCCTATGGTACACAATACATTATAATTAGCCAAGTTATTAATAGTGTAAGTTTTCCACTACCAAGCACATCCTGTAATGTAAATTATTTTAGTTTGTAGGCCTAAGATACACAATACATTATAATTAGCCAAGTTATTAATAGTGTAAGTTTTCCACTACCAAGCACACCCTGTAATGTTAATTATTTTAGTTTGTAGGACAATGGCACACAAAACGTTATAATTAGCAAAGTAATTGTGTACGTATTTTTCCACTACCAAGCACACCCTGTAATGCAAATCATTTTAGTTTGTAGGACTATGGCACACAATACATTATAATAAGCCAAGTAATAGTGTACGTATTTTTCCACTACCAAGCACACCCTGTAATGTAAATTATTTTAGTTTGTAGGCCTATGATACACAATGCATTATAATAAGCCAAGTAATAGTGTACATTTACCACTACCAAAGGCACCCTGAAATATGAATTATTTTGTGTGAATGATACACAATACATTATAATTAGCCAAGGAATAGTGTACATTTTCCACACCAAGCACACCCTGTAATATAAATTATTTTAGTTTGTAGGCCTATGATACACAATACATTATAATTAGCCAAGTAATAGTGTACATTTTCCCCTACCAAGCACACCCTGTAACTTTTATTTTAGTTTGTAGGCCTATGATACACAATACATTATAATTAGCCAAGTAATAGTGTACATTTTCCACTACCAAGCACACCCTGTAATGTAAATTATTTTTGTTTGTAGGCCAATGATACACTATTACAT
>JXSR01S034254.1:844-12016 GCA_000969725.1 Ophiothrix spiculata
ATTGCTTGTAAAAGTTTTTACATATTGTAAAAGTATATATAAGTATACATTTTCTGAAAAGAAATTTAATGAAAAATATGATTTTGATATCGAATTGTCTCAACAAAATATTCTTTTTGAGTAAATCGTCATAATATAAAATTTTGACCGCAAATTTTTCAAACAAGTATGTCTCAATGTTGTTTTTTCATTCAAAATCGAGTTGTACACGCCACTCTTAATGCGCGCGTGAATCGCGTGGCAATGAGCGATCGAAATCAACAAATCATGCACTGTCGATACATGTGTTAATTTGTTTCAAAATTTCCCGCTTCGCGCGATTGTTAATATTCTATACAATTTGCTTCGCGCATTTATCAAGATTTTAGCTACAAGTAGCAAGTTTGTTTTAAAATTTCGCGCGCTTCGCGCAATTGTTAATATTCTGTGAAATTATGCTGAGCGAAATTAGTATGTTTAAATATATTTTGTGCGCTATAGGCGTATTTAAAACATACAATCATACCCCTCCCGTTGTGTCATTCGGGGGAAACTATAGCTTGTGCCCCCCGTCATTCGGGGGAAACTATAGCTTGTGCCCCCCAGTCAAAACAATCCTGTGCACGCCACTGAGTGAACCCCCCGGGGAGAACTTATTGTCATTCACTAATCATTATTATGTCTATTTTGCTTTTCAAACAGATACACACTATGAAGCTGCGTTCATCAAAAGAAATCAGCATCTTGCCCAGAGAGATTCTTGTTCTCATCTTCTCCTTCCTGGATCATGAATATATTTGTAGTGCTGCAATGTAAGTCATTGTGTCATCATTACTTAATCACAATACGGATTTGGCTTATAAATAGTGCTCTAATATTTTGCTACACATACTGCTTTCGACGCTTTTGAAGCGTAAAAATACCAATGTTATAAAAGGCCTGATAAACAGAAGGACTCGAGCTGTCCAAAACTCAGAGATGATGAAGTCGTAATGAAAACTCAAGACCAAATGATGTGGGAGACAATGCATGATAAACAGATGTGTATTGTTAGTAACAGGTTTAAGAACACAGTTAACCCAGCAGTTTCATCGAAAACAGAATTTCATTTTTTGTGATTATTTGATACCTAACACTAAGTTACAGGGACTAGCTTAGATTCTTCCTACTAATTTTTTACCTACATATTTTTACATGAATCGATAGAACGTGAAAACCTTACCAGTAGTTTTCCATAATTTTGAGGAATATTGGAGAAAATTGGAGAAAACTTTAATTGTTGCCGCCGGAGGCAAAAAATGGTAGAAAACAGTGTTTCTAGTTTCAAATCTTACAAAGATCATGTTTCTACACCTGTGATTGGTAAACAAAATTATTTTTGATGAAATTGTTTATCTTTTAATATATTTAGAGCATTTCCATAAGTTTTTTATTCAAACATTTAAAAAAACCCAATGCATTCGTAGACCAAATGGTCTAGATTACGAAAATCAATATGAAACAAAGTTTCTGGTGTAGATTTTTTTTGTTTTCTTGTGTTATAGAATACTAATATACTCAAAATACATGCTTTGTTGATGCAAATCAATAGCAAATTCATTCTTCATTAAATTTCCTTCAGAAAATACTTTCAAATATTAAAACTTTTACAAGCAACTCCAAAAATAGGGGTTTACTGTGACCTTACTTAATCCCACCTTCAACAACTTCATCTGTAAATGTAATATTGAGAGGCCAAGAATATACTAGAACCTCCGACTCGAAATTATAATAATTATAGGAATAAAAATATCAAATTCCAATCATAAAGTGAATTTGAAATTGTAAAAGCTATGTACAAAAAAATCCCAAATATATTGCAGGAATGCATCAAGGAATGTGCCTTTGATTCTATGATGCTTCCTGTTTGTAAGTAAATGAACTTGCAACCTACATTTTAAACAATATAAGCAAAATGTCTATGAGGCAAAAGAAAAAGGTTTACGGTATGTCAAATTTTGTTTCGTAATTTAATTTGTAATATGAAGACAATAATAATTTACTCAATCATCATCATCATTATTGATATTTTCTTTTTTCATATACTTTCAGGGTGTGTAAGCTGTGGTGGGAGGTTGCCAAGACCAAATCACTCTGGAAAAAAGTCGACATATGGCATGGAATAGACTACAACAAGTCCCGAGTTGGTCCTTCAGTGAGATCATTATTCAGAAGATACATCAGTTCATCATTAGAGGATCTGACCATAGATATTGCTGACAATATGCTTTTACGGCAGCTGAGAAGACATTGTACAAACTTGGACGTATTATGTATCACAGGAACCTGTAAACAGATTGATTTTAACCTCATCCCACGCACTCTTGGATATTTAGAATTATGTGTTTGTGATCCAGATTTTGGTGTCCACTTTCCACCAAACTGGTATGAGTATTTTAAACCAGTTCATTTTCCAAATCTAATATGTTTTAAAATAAGTCATGCCACCCATTTAAATGAAGCATTACCCCATATTTCTAGTTTAAAAGAATTGACAGATTTGCATATCAGTTGGGTCGATGATGATATAACGGATGATGCCTTTGATAACCTAACGTCAATGAGACAGTTGGAGTATCTATCGCTACAGTCTGTGATAAATTTGCCGTATAGTTTTTCACAGAAAATTCAACAAAACCTGAAAAAATTGCAGTGGATTAACTTTCTCGATGCAGAAGTGGTACTAAGTTTCTCTGATATTCGCACTTTGTTGCGTCTTCCTGAATTGAAAGAAATTTGGCTCCCTGCTCGAAAACGAGTAATGAAAGCCGTAATCAAATCAATTCCTGACATGAAAAAACTTCAAGAAGTTAATTTTGATAACGTTACCCATATGATGGACCCTGGCCCCAGTGATTTAGGTGAAATGCTCCTTACTCTAATTGATTTACGGCCAGATGTGGACTTCACCTTCAGGAGTGTTGCTGTATCTAAAGACAATTGTGACAAGATCCAAGAGGAAACTTGTTCTGGAGAGGACGATGATGCTAGTGATACAGATGATGATTATGAGAATAGTGACAGTAACTATGACAGTGATGATGGCTATTGATAAGCAGCATATTGAAAATGTAGGGACTTTATTTTAAGAGGAAAACTTGGGGGCACTCAGATATTGATGTACACATGCATGAACATAGGTTTACAAAATACCCCTAAACAAGTTTTAGCTTAAAGAAATACTCCTAAACAAGGACTTTACCATTTTACTCTAACTTTGCCCATAAGAAGTTGGATTTTTTTCTTTAGGTTTTGAAAAACATCCCCTTTTGTTGACATTTTGTGTTTTTGTTTAAAAATAACACCTTTTTTTGTTGAAAACCTGCGTTTTAAGACCCCAAAACAGGTGTAGACAGTGTTTTCTGTGTTGGTGAGGAATAAATGACCCCTTTTTCCATGAATTGTCTGTTCATGCGCATGTGTACATCAATATAGCAGAGTGCCCCCCCCCCTGCCCTGGTGAAAAGCATGAAAAATCTTCTTAAAAAGGTTACCTACACTATGGATCATAGTCCTTTATCTCTAATAAAAGGTAGTTGATCTGCCAGTTTTGCAGCAAAAGCAAGTTTTACTCCATCTACTTTTTAAATTATTTTTTGTTTCAAAAAATTGACATTTCGAATTCTAAGACTAAGACCTAGAACATTGATAACAATTAGACAAATCACAAACAGGCCAGGATTTCGTATTATTAGAAAAAAATCTTGGTCCCAGTTCGGCCAGGATTTTTTTCAAATAATATGAAATCCTGGCCTGTTTGTAATTTGTCTAATTGTTATCAATGTTCTAGTGTACAATGCGTATATCTTCATTCCTTTATCTGATTATGTATTAGAAATACGGTAGCATCAGTTCTGGTCTCGTATGCTAGTGATTAGCTTTATATCACTGTACCTATGTTCAGTTCGTCTATCTCCCAACTTTAGGTATGAATTGACAAATTCCGAAAAATAATTTCAATAACAATAAAAAGTACAAATGTAGGGATGTACACTCCCGGTCAAAAGTGTTTGCCCACGCTTAAATAGGGGCAAAAGCGTAGGCCTAATTATTATATCAAATGACCAAGACTCTGAAAAAATTCGTGTTTTTTATAGGTGCCTAATGTGTCCATTATAAATAATCTATGTTTCCTCTGATATTCCATCTTCCATAACCATAAAAATGACTGATTTCCTGGACCATATAAAAATACATCAGTATATGCAATTTTTTAGTTCAGTGCTCGTTATCACCGTGTAATTGTATAGAACATTTCCAGGTCATAAGTTTTCCAACAAATGTACATAATACATTAATAACCGGTACTGTTTAGCATGCCATATTTTCAAATGCGGTAAATGCAATTCCTGCTGAGTTCGTTAGATCTCTATATAAAACCAAAAAAATATTACGCAAATGATGAACGGTTCTCAAGGTATGGCTGGTTAACGGTTTTGTGCGCAAACACTTTTGACCGGGAGTGTATACATGTATTTTGATTTTGGACTCTTGTGATAAATAAACTTAACAGTAATGGAGTAAAGCATCCTAGAAGGTACTGTACATGATATTAAGGCGTGCGTCCAAGATGTGCCCGTAAAAACAGTCTCAAGATCAGTTGTAGCTTCAAACGTATATTTGATCAACTTGAAGGGATTGATTGCCCATCATCCTGATTCAGAAATTTCACTTTTCTCACATATAATGTCTCACATATATTCTGTTGATGTCTCACATATATTCTGTTGATGGACAAGACATTGTTGAAACAAAACGTCATAAATACCTCGGGGTTACTATTAACAAACATTTAGACTGGTAAGATCACGTCCAAAATATAACTGCTAGTGCAAGAAGCATGTTGGGCGTTCTTCGCAGAAATATGTCAGCATGTTCTCAAGAGGTTAAAAAACGTGCTTACTGTGCCCTGGTGAGACCCAAGTTGGAATACTCATCATCAGTGTGGAATCCTTATACAAGCAGGCAAATAAACTCATTGAATTTGTACAACGTCAAGCCGCCCGTTTTGTCTTTAACAGCTATGAGAGAACGGCTAGTGTGTCTGCCATGCTACAGAACTAAGAGTGGGAGTCCCTTGCCACTAGTAGATTGCATCATCAATGCTGTATGTTTCAGTGGCGTAACTCCTATGGGCCCAGGGTGTCTGCGCCCGCGGGCACCCGGACCAAGGGGGCACCCGGCCAAAAGGTTAAAAGAAAGGGTAGAGAAAAGAAAAGAAGAGAGAAAGAGACGATGAAGAAAAGTAAAAGAATCACAAATTATAATTTGCGAGAATCTTGCAGCTTCTTTGTTAGTTTCGTTAAACACATGTCTTGTCCTTGGTTCCTACTTGTAGGTGTGAGGGTATGTATGATTTTAACAGAAAATATACCAGAATTTCTTAAATAATTTATCCTTGGGAGTTATGAGATCGGGTGCCCTTGTAACAGAGCGACTGAGTGAGTAGACCTGAGATGTGATAGAATTACAATGAGCCCTTTGGATGGCATAAGGGTTACACCAGGGTACAGTACAAAGGGTGCCCAAGTCTTTAACTGAAAATTAAGAAGATAATAACCACATTGATCTCAGGCACAAAGGAGCCAATATGACTTACGCCTCTGCAAATTATGTCGGGTGTCCTCGGAACGGGTAGGCCTTTAAATTGAAAATATAATATGCTACAAAGCCCTTAAGCTGACACCTATATATATCCCACACTGTGATACGACCTAGCCTCTTTGCAAGTGGCGGCACCACGGGGTGCATTTGGCACAAATTTCTCAATTACCCCTTTGATAATTTAGACATAAAATGTACAAATTTTGCGCGCTTCGCGTGTATTTCACTATTAAACATCATTATATTAGCCAAAAATATGCATTATTTAGACAAAATAATCAGGTTTGCCCGGAAAATTTTCTTGCCCCCACAAATAATAATTAGTCTTACCCCTCCCCCATTTGCCTCCCCCAGAAATGAGATGCTGGTGCGGCCACTGCTCTTTGCGGCCCAAAGAAGTGCATCCTATTTTTAAGGGGCACCCGATGAATATGCGCCCGGGGGCACCCAATCCAAAAGTTACGCCACTGGTATGTTTTACAAAATAAGAAATGGACTGGTAAATATTGCTTTTCCAAACTGTGTCATTCTTTCATCACGTGCAAGTAGAGCTTCAAACATTTGCAGCTATCAGCTTATACAAACAAGAGTGAACTCTTTTAAGTACTCATTTTTTGTGCGTACAATACCTGTGTGAAATAGTCTACCATCGTCGGTCGCCATGGCACCCATATCGAAAAGATTTCAATGAAATATCTCATATAATGACTTAGCATTAACATGTACAATGCACACACACAGTCTGTGAGTAATTGTTCCAGTTCAATGAGTACCTATTTGTTCTGCATGCTTCTTCCTCAACAGTGTAAAAATAGGTCGCATGACTGTTGATGTGTTTTTACATCATAACGGCGCCAAATATTGACCGATTACAACACTTTAAAAAGTTTCAAGTAGATTAATATTTTCTTCATGGAATAAAAAAGCGGAGCCTGCCAATTTATAGTGTTGGACATATAAAATGAGGGCCTACTTGCACCCCAGGTATAGACCAAAATAGCACAAATCATATACCGCCAATGTTATAATGTGGATTATTTTAGACAGGGACAAGAGTGTTCTAACTTCGTAACGACGACGTTTCTCAACCGAATTGGACAAAATTTCGGGGGAATGGTTCTAAATATATGTTGTGTGAACTAAAGGCAAAGCTAAGAAAAATAATGCTTATTTTTTTTCTTATGCCATGCGAAAGTCAAAAAAACCCAATTTGCCTATATGTTATATCATTGGGTTATTTTGAGTATAGACAGAAGAAACCACTTTTCCATATGTCGATCCAGAATTCCAGACATTGGCACTTCCCGAAATCAGGGAGCTGCTGCCGACTTCAATTCATTAGACTGTTCTGTTTTTACTCGCACCTTTGGCACCATTCACTGTATATATATATATTCTTTTTGAGCACATGAGAAAAACGTCTGCACTGAAGCACAACCTCCTAGGACAAGCAACATGCTTCAACAAGGAGAAGACAAACTGAAGACTGAAGTAGAAGTGTTCTGAAGCAAGTATAACGATTGTGAATCTGCCAAAATCAGTTTGCAGAATAACAACCTTTGCATGTATTTTACTTGTACTAGTGTACCGATAGTGCAAAAAAAGTTCGTCGCATTTACGAACACAATATTGTGCATCGTTGATGCACTCATTTTTAAAAATTTCCGACCCTTCACTTCAGTGTGGTGCGCCTGTAGGCCTGCGTTGTGAAGTCGGACGAATCCGATTTCTTTTCTTGTAATTTTCTTATGCCAACAACATACCTTAAAGTAAGTCTTGTGTAATAAATATAGGCCTATATATGACTACAGAGCCCAGATATTGATGTTGTACCCTGTTCATACAGCTTAACTGTAGAGTGTCGACCAAATTCATATTTGCAATGCCAATGCAATGCAATGGCAATGAATGAGTGAATGACTGGCTATGGAAAATGTTTTTGTTTACCACGTTGTAGAATACGATTCTTACTGCATTTGCAGATATAGTGTTTTCATTTATTAAATTTCCCTGCGTACTGCATCGTTTAACTCGAGCGTAATCGTCGGCGCTTCACAAGCACTGGAATTAGGCCAATCACACGCTGTAAATACGTGCGACTTTCACGCAAACCACCGTAGCAACAAACGTCGTTCTCCAAAAAACCCACGAATAGAGAAATTTAATTATTAAAAATACTACATAGTGATTTTTTCCCGTTTTTGGTTGATCTTTTTTAAAGTATGGATTATTCAGATGATCAAGTACTAAATCCTACACGTATCTTTACTAAGGTAAAGATACGCTCAACTCCATTGACCTTCTCTACAGACGAATTTCACAAGTCAATATCTTCTTTCAGAGTGCATATAAATTTACCAAAAGTATGCCAGTACATTCTTATTAGTATCTAACAACATATACCAGGCCTATTACTAGCTTCAGTTGAGTTTAAATGCATTATTTTGATAAAAATGTGTCAAGATGGCGGCCACCATGTGGTCTAACAAAAAAGTCGCCAAAATTTGGTTTAAAAATTACTCTAGCATTTTAAAATACTCACAATATTATTCCATAGTCATTGTGGATCATTTCAGTGAATATTTGGGTCATGCATGTTAACTTAGTTTACAAAAAATTGATGAAACAACTTTTTCAACTCGTGACTGTACGATGTCAATTGACTTTCTTGTGACTCTATTGAAGAGTCACATGGTTGGGACTAATCAAGTACCTAATTCTTGTCAATGAATAAAGGGTTCATTCATATTTTCCGTGTGTAATCGCTTGATTTTGCCCGAGGGCAGGATGGCGCTCAGTATCGCGAAGCGATGCTCGCCATCCTGTCCGAGGGCAAAATAAAGCGATTACACATGGAAAATATTAATGAACCCTGTTCACACATACTCTTTTCATGTATAAAATGTCAAAATCCGGCCATAAATCAGTCTTTTCCGTCCTAGTTGTCAAATTATTTAATAGCGCCCAGCTTGTTTATCTGTCTTGAAGTTATCAAACGCACGCGCTACATCCCGCGTTCAGAGCCGTTGTGCACATGGCGACGCGGAGCGTCGCGCAATCATAACATTAATTATGCCGCTTATGAATCAACGCTGTTCATGCATGGCCACGTGACGGCTCTCGACTAATCAAAACCTCGGAAATTACGCAAGTATGTGTGAACGTTTTCTCCTCCCTATTTGATGGTCAAATTGTTTTGACCTTTTTCTGATTTCTTGAAATCATGACTTTGAACTTAGCAAATCTTGCCAAATGTTCACCTCGATTCTTTCAGGCCTATAGACGTATATACATCGGAAGGCCTGTGTTGAGCCTAGTGAATGACAGCCTGTTTGCCATTGCAATGGTAGGTTGAGCCTAGTGCCAACTTCTACAAGAAGACTCATGCACTGGTTGGTTGCTGTGTGCAGACTATGATCACTGCCAAAATTCCTCGTACAAAATCACTCGCGTGACCACCAATTGCAGGGTATCGATTCCGTTTGTAAACAATTGGCCCTGTACACTGGATGTTTATTCACATCTTCTGAAGAATTGTGATGCCGACTTAGTCAAGAAGAGGTGCTACAGCAGCCGCAGATCCAGGGGGGGGGGGGTGGTCGGAAAGGGTGTGCGCCCCCCGTAAAATTCTACAAAATCAGCCTAATTTGGTCATTTTTTTGTTATGAGAGCTGAAAAACACACCCTCCGCCCGTCTGAGGAAGCTAACAGATTTTGAATTTTGTAATTGATTTCATGGTATTTGGTGAATACTTATACAGAAAATTCTAGACAGATATGAAGATATTTGCACGGGGGAGTCTGAGGGGGAAGCTGAAAGATTTTTGATTTTCGAATTCCAGGGCCGTGAAACTCATATTCCCAAGCCAACAGACGAAAGTGGTATATCCACGCTCAGGTCAAAAGGTTATACGCGCGGCATTAATTTATGCTAGCCATGCAATCAGGTTAGCGTAAACGGGCTTGTATTTACATATAGGACTGATTTGCTACATAATCAGCTGATTATTGTAGTCGGCTTTCAAACATTTGGTCTTCAAATGTTTGAAGGCCGACTATGTTTTGACCCTAAACCATCAAATGTTTGGCATTTTATACAAAAAAAGTATGGTATATTGATTTTTTATCACTAAGCCTATGTTATTATTAGAAAATACATTGGAATTGTATATTAGATTACTAGTATTAGATAACCATGATAGGTCATAAGAACTATGATTTACCTTCAGTATTTCATAGACTGGGGTTTCTTTGGAAGGCGTGAATCCCAAAAATGTGATAGACCCCCATCCAGAGCTTCAAATTATATAACCCCATACCTATTCCAGGGGGGGGGGTACTTAGTACAAAAGGGTTACAGTGGGGAGTTATTGCTGCAAAGCAAATTTGGGTAGCAAAATCAGGCTCTCTGGTATTGCAATCAGTCCTTTTTCTTCGCAAAATGTGGTATTTTGATGAGTTCATTTTTCAAAATTTTCTAAAATTTGCACCCAAAAGTGCAAATTTTGACATTTATTCTCAAAACTTTCTTTGAGAGATTTGGTATGTGGATGGGTCCCTTTTTCTTGATAACTGGTATTTGGATGGGTTGCTTTTTCTTCCCCGAAGGCATGTCCCTGTTCAAACCAAATTTGAGTACCCCAGGTATCTATTCCACCCTTTATTTGGGTAAGTACAACATTGTCTTTATTTGTACCCCTTCATGTAACTCATGTTAGGCCAAATGAAATTAATAGTTTGTCTCAAAGCTCCCGCGCGCGCTATAGTTTTATCATGTGCATTAGTTTTCCTCAAAATCCGAAAAATGAATTTTTTTACCTTTTTTAATTTTTTTCACCAAAAGTGTGAAAAAACAAATGACAACAATGGTTAATTTAATTTATTTGGTTCTATATTCTGTTTTGAGTGCTAAAAGAGCCATCATGTAAATATATGAGGGTGTATATACGGAACTCTTAGCACTCAGGACTTCAGTCACACACAAAAAAAAAAATCTTGAAAAAAAAAAACCTTACCAAAAAAAAAAATACATTTCACATTAGTTTTTCGAGAGCAGGAGAGCTTTGAGACAAACTATTAATTTTATTTGGCCTTATGTATATTATATTTTGCTTTTATGGTGGCTGCAATGGGGAATTGATAGCAACAAAGTTGGCCATCATTTTGTTTTGAAAATGGGCATCTTTGGGAGTGGAAGAGGAGGCTTGAGAAGGGTCTTAGCACATGATTAGAACATAACCTGTACCTTTCATTAATGTGTGTGACACCCCCTCCCCTCAGTTGTATTACATTGTAAAATAAAAAGTTGCTGAAAATAATTCAAGCATCAATCAATATTATTCAGACCAAATTGATAAATAAATAATAATCGATGGCTTTATCCACTTCATTTTATGGCATAGCATACATTTTATGGCCTACAGTATTTGAAACACATAACCCCATATACAATAATATATCCCTTGATACAATAATATTGAGTCAAGTTCAAGCTAAAACAAGGAATCAGTTGTCACTAATCTTAGTTTTCACACTGTCACACATTTGGCT
>JXSR01S034256.1:4730-14838 GCA_000969725.1 Ophiothrix spiculata
TAGAAGAACCAGTATCTAAACTGATCCATTGGATGCCAAAACATGGAAGGAGAACACCTGGGAGGCCAGCCCTAACAAACATCGATGTCCTCAAGCAAGACACAGGAATGGAAGCACTAGACTTGAAGGTGGCCATGGAGGACAGAAAGCTATGAAGGTCCATCACAGTTCGAGCTGACAACTCGAAATAAGCAAGCAAAAGTTTATCCAACTTCAGCTGAGCTCAACCTTTAAACACCTCATAATCAATAACTTCACATATACTGTACAACATACCAACAACCCCACCCAACACCAAACAAACAATTAAACAGGAATTCATTTTTTTTCTAATTTATGTACACAGGAACCAACACCACAGACAACAGCAGAAGTTCTACATGTACAAGTTTGTAAGCACCCAAAGAACAATGACAGGTCTTCAAACATATATTGGTTAAATGGCACATGAGTAACTGAAGATTCCAAGGAGGTATTTATATCATCTTTCAACAGAACACAAATTTAAGACTTCAGTCAACACAACAGAAAAGGGACAGAAAGAACTGCAGGAACTTCATCATTGTGTTTAATCCACATTTATGTTTTAATCATTATGGTTTCATCCAAAAATGTGTGATACATAGATTTAGTTGCTGGATGTAAAATGCAAATTTTCGTATTACAAGAAAAGCTCTTTTGAATGGAGATGAAACCTCAATCCTCCTTGACATAAAGGCCAGTAAAGAATATGGGGTGACCTTAATGTTTGATGACGAAGGTAATGACAAGTGGTGGAAAAAGCAGGTATATGCTGATAGAGATGACATAGAAGATCGTCATCTCCTTCAACGTCTTCTCATCTCTCATTGTAAAGGAAGGATGCAGCTCTCAGCAAATCTCAAGACACTTGGTCATGGTAAGAACATGTACCATGTTACTCACTCATGACATCTAGGAAGACGGGGAAAATCTCCATAACAATGAAGAACATCATGGATGCAATACAACACTTAGAATGGAATAACCACATTAACAGCATCTTTGCTATAATAAGGAATTGAAATCTGGGATTTATCAAAAGAAATCTGAAGCCTTGTACTAGGGATGTAAAACAGACAGCACATTTTACTTTAGTATAAGATTTTTACTAGAGTACTCTATTGAAGTACAGATAAGCTAAACCACAAACTTGCAACTATGATACTTCCTAAATCCCCAAGGTTCATTCCATCAAAGCCAGTCGCATTTGTCAGTGAATGAAACTAATATCTCACAGTATACTTTATTACAAACTTAATAGATAGAAAACAAAACATTGCCATATTATTTTACCCCTAGAGACCTACAAGGCTTCTAAAACCATGATGATCAATTTATACAGTAAAGTAACTACAATAAAGCTTTGAGACAAAAGCTGTGCATCCTTTTCTTAGGATATTTGTGACAGGCACTTCCCTTTTAGCCAACGAGAAGGCAGATCTCTGGGGTTACCATCTTCCCCATGAGGGGGAGGGGAATGAAAAAAAGATGCTGGTGCCACCACTGCCAACCTCGACCAAGACCAATGACCAACTTCAGAAGAAGCAGGGAAAGATGAAAAACTTCGATGACAGAGCGGCAGACCAGAATTGCCTGATCTACAGGAGGGCCAAGAAGTCAGAGTTTAACACCTGACTTTCAAGCAATGAACCCCTGCAGCCATGTCAAAAGTTCAAAGTTCTAGACCAGTTGCTTTCCTACAGCTTTCTTCACCCAAATGGAGCAGAGCTCAGACAGACAGCAAATACAAATACGACCCACAGAACATACAGAGACTAACCAAAATAACCATGACGAAGACGGTAACCAAAGATCCCAGAAACGTGTGTCATTTGTCTCAACAGACTCCAAGACACGGACACAAACTAACACGGACCATGTGATCATATCAGGCTGAACCAGTTGAACGATATGGCCAAGACTGACCTGTTATATTATTACTGACTAAATGAAGATTACCTGCTACTATCAATTCTAATAACAAAAGTTACTAATTATGCAAACTAAGGGTAAACACACACTACAGCAAGCAATATTGTAATGTTATGTATATTCACCCGTTTATCACTTTAATTATGTCAAATATGTTCCAAAGATTTTCCAAGCCATCTCAAGGTAGTGCCTGTTTGTAAATAAATTCAGATTGATCATCTAGAGAAAGGGGGATGTTATGATACTTCCTAAATCCTCCACTGTTCATATTCATTAGGTCAGGGGTTCTCAATTAAATTTGTTGGCGGGCCATTAAGGACAAATACCAGGTCAAAAATACATCTTGGAGGGCAAAATTAAATGCTTTTCCTATATACTTATGTATTCCAGAGGCGATCGAAAGGCCAAATAAAAGTAGTTCGCGGGCCGGATTTGGCCCGCTGGCCGCTATTTGAGAAGGCCTGCATTAGGTACTATATACTTATTCAGCAATATTCACTCACCCAGGAGGTCCTATACAGGAGGTCCTAAGGCTGCGATCACATAGAACTATACTATTCAGGTGTACAGTGCATGATTTTACTTGGGCAAGCATATAGATTCAACCGAACACGCTAAATGGATGCTATCGGGTCACAAAAGAGGGCATGCACTATTCAAAAAATTTGCTAAAGATCAAAACCACATACATCTGTGTATAGTGTCATCATTGGGCAAAAGAAAAAATTGTTTGGTTGCCCTCCACCGACCGACCCTATTTTTCAGCCCGACCCAAACTTTTTTTATTGAATTTTTTTTTCTCAAAAAGATGCAAAACTTACCGAAAACTGAAAAAATTGTTATATTTTTGCTTTTCATTCAATATTCAACCCTTAAAATGTTTAGGATGTCCCAAATCACTCAAGAGGTATTTGATTGCTTTGATTTGGATGTCGCGAGGGAAGTTGTGAAGGCTGGAGCGGCCGATCGACCTAGCGGTCCGTGGAAGAGTACTGAAAATTTAAAAAAAAAAAAAACCGACCGATCCTCTTTGAAAAAAGCTGTGGAGGGCAACCAAACAATTTTTTTGGCCTTACAGAGTGCATGAAACAATTACGATCAGTTTGGAGTGATCACAACATGAGCACAGACTTGCTGTTTTCCACAAAGCCTGTCAAGAACACAGAAACATTTTGTCAGTTCAAATCTGTCTATTGCAATTTTGATATATTTGAACAAGTTATTTCAATTTGTCTACATTTTGATTTTGGATGAATATATTATGAGACAAACATGCTGCAGTAAAATTCTCATTCAGGTGGGTCTCAAAAACTTAAGGCAAGGGCAGAGATATTTACAAACTACCTAGAACTAGTACCTGCCCCCAGATCACCCCTCCCATAGACCCAGTGGATGTAGGACAAGGCACTGTAAACAGGCGCATATCAAAAAATATCCATTACTTTTCATAGACTATTTTCGGGCCTTAGTTGTTTATTTGCCTGTGTGGTTTCCCCATCGTTTTGAAAACCCAAACCAAAGTTAGGAGAAAAAATTAAAGCAAATAAATGATAGCATTTTCATGCATTCACTGTTAGCACCAAGAAAGATATAGCGGGGAGGTGGTACAACTTTTGCGTCCCCTATCCCCAAACTTTCAGTCACTGACGAAATTATCAACACTCAAATTTTAAGTTTTCACTCTTTTGATATTTAAACATAAACTGTTGAAAACTATTATGCGCTACGCGTGTTTATCAACATTTTATCCCCATTTTTAGCTTCAAGAAGCAAATTTGATCCAAAATTCCAAGAGCTTCGCACTATTGTTAATATTCTATGAAGTTTGCTGACCGAAATTTGTATATTTTTGGCACGGTATTGGCGTATTTAAAACATCCAATCATACCCCTCCCATTGTGTCATTCGGGGGAAACTAAAGCTTTTGCCCCCCAGTCAAAAAATTCTGCGCACGCCACTGTTGAAAAGACAAATATGGAATCCTGCCTAGTCAAGTATTTGTCTTTCTATCGACTCATTTATTTTATCACTTCTCATTTTACTGTGTTTTATGTGTCGGCATTTTAACCTGCTACATGGGAGGAGACCGGCTATGCTTATTACTCTGAATTTTGTTGCAAACAGCTTCAGAATATACATATCGACTCATATTTCCCAAAAATGGTTGATGGCGGCAAAAACTTTCATTTAACCTAGAAAACGTTTTAATCGGTTGTCAATTACAATAAACATTAAAACAAGAAAAAAATGTTTTGATAAAGATAACAAAGCAAGATTATAGTGTACCATAAGGGCCATGCAAATAGAAAACAATTTCCTACAAACTTAAATTAATTTTTCCAAGAATGATTTTTTACAGACTTGATTGGATTTGTTGCACACAAGAAATATTCTATTACAAACTTATAGACTGAAATGTCACAACCATAAAAAAAATAAATATTGTAAAATCTTGAACAATTGTTAAAAACATGATTTTTTTGTGAAACAACTTGAATTCATTACAAACTTGAATGATTTGCTGCAAACTTAAAATATTTTAACAAACTTTGGTGGTGGTGGTGAGAGTGGCAGCTGCAGTGGGAGAGGCAAGCAGGTGATAGGCGGTGACAAAAGAAAAGATCAGGATCTCACCATCATGCCTTGCTTCCAATGTGATCTTTTTGTTTGGGTTTTAATGAGAGAATAAAGGGGTGAAACATAGCACAATCAGTAGACCTCATCCCATTTTGCATTTCAGAATTCGATCCCTAACCCTCATTGAAACCTGTACAAAAAATTCCATTGGGAGAAAGGCATGGTGGGAAGTTCCTGATACCTTCTTTGGTGATGACGGCAGTGGTGGCGGATGAGTGGCAGAGTGGTAATGGCAGCAGCCATGGTGGGAAGTAGTAGCAGGTGGCAAGAGCAGCAACAGTAGTGAAAGTAGCGGGTGGTAGCAACGGATGCAACTGATGGATAGCGTCGCTAGTGGTCACAACGAATATGGTGATAGCCATTGGCTGTGCAGTGGCTGGTGGTGGCTTTGTGGTAGTGATAGTGATTCAAAACAATTACAACAAGTTTGTGAAAATATCTGAAGTTGGTCAAAACATTTCATGGTTGCAAATAATTTAATCAAGTTTATACATAATGTTTCAAGTTTGTAATAATGTTTCTCTAGTTTGTATTTTTTTTAATTTGTTAAAATTCATTTAATTTGTCAAAATATTTCAGGTTTCTGACAGTTATATTAAATTTGTAGAAATGAATGTTTGTGACATGACAATTTATTTAGGTTTGCAAGTACATTGATTGTCTTCTGAGACACCAATGTCTTCTGCTATTATAGGTATCTGTATAATAATACCACAGAGATTGTGGGTTCAAGCGCCAGGCCGGGTGGTTTTCACCTCGTTTCCTTGGACAAGAAACTTTATTCTACTTGCTCCGTAAAGTCACGTAAAGCCGTTGGTCGCCTGTATGAATAGACTCCTTCATGGGGTATGCATTTCATGCAAGTACTGTGTATCATTGATTGATTCATTGATTGATCAAACTGCTTATTATCAATGCATGGAGTCATCTCAAGGTACACTATGAATCAAATGGCAGGATGTGTACAGTAATATTGCCCTTATTTTCAAAGTCTCTTCTAATTGAATGATCTCTGTTTCAAATTTCCACATGTTACTTTTACCCACTGACGCTATTTTCAAATGAAACTAAGAACTCCAAAATTCTCACACTGATGGCAATAGTTTCAAAATTCCATTTGTAGATGATCAACACTTCATATGTTAGAAAAATAGCCAATTACCAGATATCACACAAATTTTGATCAAAACCTCCAGAAAAGTCAAAAATTTGTATGTTATTTTATTTGTTGATCTTGGGCATGAGGCTATTCTCTAAATGTATTTATTAATGCTATATATCAAGAAAGAGCCTAAGATTTGTTTGTAAAACATTCCTTTTACATCATGGATTGCAGATAATCAAAATATTTGTATTAGTTTCATTAGAATCCTGAAAAGGCCAATTTAAAAAAATCAACTATAGAGGACAGTATTTATCGCTGTAAACAACGATAATCAAAAATAAAAGAATATCTAAATATTTTGATATATACGAGTATATAGGGTTTGAATTTGACAATTAAACTTTGCATGTCATTATTACCACTAATACTTCAAATGATGCAAAAATCTCAAAATGCTTTGGAAAAGGTTTGAGGATGATGCTGAACTTGTCCAATTCCCCTATAATGCTTTTAGACCGGCAATTTAGCTATTCGCTCGTAATAAAGCATAAAATATTTAGCCCATATGGCTCATTTGCGGTATTCTACATGGCTTTATAATATACCCCTGGGCCCTAGGGGTTTATTACAATGTCCAGTAAAATATTGAGTGGATCACATGGGCTAAAACATTTGATGATTTATTGCCTAAAATAGCTAAATCGCTGGTCTAAAAGGATAATTAAGGTGCACATCATTGACTGAGAGTACTTTTGTTAAAAGTATAATGGCCAAATAGCCCAAAAATGTGTGTTTTTTTTGTGTGATTTTCTCAAAAAAAATGTGATTTTTGGTCAAAAATCTACATCAGCATCATGTTCCTTGTGAAAATTCTTTTCTGGAAATGTATACTTTTATTAACTTTAAGCACTTTGTTAAAAGGTTATGGTACAAAATAAACTTGCAAAAACGTAAAATTGAGTAAGGTGCTTACACCCCTTAAAAATAAACAGAGTGTTATATGGACTCTTGCTCATTGCTAAAAGAGACCATGTCTTTAAAACCTGAAAAGCCAGAAACGGTGTTAAAATCATTTGAAAAACCGAGATCATTGTAAAATATGACCAGTGCATAGATGGTTTTGGCTCTATACTTTAAAAATCCTAAATGCGTTGTCTTTTTCAAATAAATAAAACTCTTCACCAGACGTCATGTGCGACATCAGTGGTTTCAACTGCTTCTTTTACAAGAGTATGGATAGTTTTTTATACATTATATACAACTAAAGAATCATCTAAACTTTCCAATATGTTATATATTGTTCAAAATGTACATGACATAAAATCTAAATATTTTCAAAGCCTGTCATCTGGATCGTGTACCCCAATTTCCTTTGGAACAGCAGAATAAAAAGAGTTCTCCTTCACAGCATGTCTTACAATAAATGGTACCATGTAGGCTACTTCATCTTTATACATGAACTGAAATTTGAAATGGTTTCAAGTGTAAAAGTCTGAATTCCATACCCCAACATTTTCTTAATTTGATGTAATTTTTCAAAAATTTTGCAAAATTCATTTAATTTTTTTTTTTAAAAGATCATCAAAAGTTTCACAACATTTGTGCAATTTTTTGGTCATTTTGACCTGGAAAGACTCTTACTTTTTGGTGAATTTTGCCAAAAGATCACCATTTTTTGCACTTCTGTCACTGAAAAACACCCTTTTTTACCCAATTTATCATCAAATGACCCCTACTTCCGAGGTGCTTGGTGGCTCATACATCATTTCCATATGAGTACCAAAGGGTTTAGCCAGGGTTTGAAAGTAGGGCATCCAAATTCCAAGGCCGGGCGAACAGACTGGCTTCAATCAAGACATTGTGACGTCAGCATGATTAATATTCATACTTGACAAAGAAGACGATGATTAAGTTATACCAACATTGTGATATTAAAGGTGCGTGTTCTGATCATTTTTGACCCTGGACTTACCCAGAAGTTGATGTGATTTTGGTATCATATGAAAGGTTTTATTTTTCAGATTACTGTCCCGAAATTTCATCTTCAAAATCCCTTTATTCATTAAAAAAATACATCTAAAATTAAACAAAATTACAGGATATCCAGGAAATTACTACAGACTAAGGTTTAGTCAGGTGGTGATGCACATAATTGCATCATAAACCAAATTGGCTGGACCAATTTGATGTAACTTGGAATGATGCCTATTTGGGTGATTTAAACTTCTTCATTTGTATACCAATATCGGAAATTGGAATATGCACCTTGAAATCAATGTCTTTCTGATTTAATTCTGAAATCACTAAATTGTAAATTTGATTTTTCATTTATTTTCACAATACAATGCCTCGTTTGATGTCAGACGTGTGGAAACACTGAGGCTAGGAATGACTATGGGAAAACAATATTTCTGTGCAACTATTGTTCGCAAAAATACGTAAAGAATGCCACAAAAATGCAGAATCATTTGCAAAATTGCAAAAAACTACCAATAACACTTAACAAAGGAAAAACAGCAACGACTATTAGGATTCAGCAAAAAAAACCATCTTCTACTGCTGGTGTAGAGAGTCCACCTGACCATAGAGCAGTTTCCTCAGCAATGCCATCTACATCAACAAGGCCTAGTTTGCAGAGAGGTTTCTTCTTGGACTCAATGGATGAGGAGACACAGAAGAAAGCTGATGAACCTTTGGCACAAGCCATCTATGCAACTGGAGAAAGCTGATGAACCTTTGGCACAAGCCATCTATGCAACTGGTTCGCCTCTCAGCTTAACATCCAACATTTATTGGCAACGTTGGTTCAAGACACTTAGACCTGATTATATGCTACCAACGCGACATGCCCTTGATACTCACTTGTTGGAATCTGAGTACACTAGGGTCTATGGTCAAGTAACTGAAACTATTCACAAAGCTGACTGTATTGCAATCATCTCAGATGGCTGGTCTAATACCCATAGTGAGGGGATCATCAATTACATTGTGTCTACCCCAGAACCTGCTTTTTACAAAAGCACAGACACAAAGTATCACCAACACACTGCAACATCCATTGCTGATGGATCTGATAAAGTGTTTGGTCTGGTGACAGACAATGCAGCAAACATGAAAGCTGCATGGGGCATCGTACAAGACACCTTTCCACATAATCACGTATCGGATGTGCAGTCCATGGTGTCAACCTTCTGCTTGGAGATATCATGAACCTGCAAACCATGCAAACTCTGTATAAGCAAGCCAAGAAGGTTGTCAAGCATGTCAAGAATAAGCAGGTAATTTCTGCCACATTCACTGCAAAACAGACGCAGAAGAAACCTTCAACTACATTGAAACTGCCCAGCAAGACCAGATGGGGAGGTACAGTCATCATGTACAACAGCCTGATGGATGGCAAGGAGTCACTGCAAGAGCTTGCCATTATGGAGTCTCTGGATATTGATCCAGATATCAGGAAAGTTGTGCTTGACAACAGCATATTTTGGGCTTGCATAGCTAACAAATTGCTTGAGCCACACACCAAGAATCGTAATATAGGCTCACAAATGAAAGAGTGGATAAGTTGGTGGTAATTCGTTCAAACCTGAAACTGTTTGAAATTACTGTAGATGTGTCCACTCAGATTGACTCTGAAGATGAAGACATTGATAATTGAGCATCTTCATAACTTAGGCCACAAGAATAAATTGTCTGCTTGTCCTAAGCTGAATTTGAAAAATTGGGTCGGTATTTGGGGTTTGGGTTTTTTCCTTTTTATTTACTAGCAAATTACACTGTATATGTATACATATTACGTATTAATAAAGGTCCAAAATAAAAACAAAAGATGATTTTGGTGTAACTTGTAAAACTGAATCAACATACACTACAATATATATGTAAAATATTAAACACAAACGCAAAAATCCAATTTTTGTACATCTTCAAAATGCACAAATTTAAAAAGAAAAAAACCCACTTTTTTACAAATTTCCAAACATATGGTTTGTAGGCCTTTTCCTTGGTACAGAATATTGAAAAATTAACTTTCTTTATTTCCCAAATTAAGATTGGTCAGTTGAGGGAAAGCAAACAATTTTTGGGTGTATAACTGATGAGCTATTTAAGCAGTTCCTTGATGAATATTACTTTGTGAAACTGACACTGTGTTTTACATTTTCAACACTATTTGATTCATGCAGGATTTCAATATAAAGTTGTATGTTAGCCTAAAAAGAAAAAAGGCTGTCTGAGAAAAACATTTGTTTGCTTAAATTATAAGAAAAGAGCTAGTTACTAAATAGCTGAAAACTTGCCTCTCATTAGATACACTGAGAGCTATCATGCATAAAAGGTAATTTCACATTATGGCTATGCTTGAGCATCTGAGAGTCTAATTTTTGAAAAAAGTAAAAAAGAAGGGGAAAATCA
>JXSR01S034257.1:1976-14940 GCA_000969725.1 Ophiothrix spiculata
GGTATCAAAATCCATACTGTATCTGTTGGCAAAATGATTTCGATTTGAATTGGCACTGATTTAGTTGTTTAAAATAGCTTACATTTTGGTAGAAAAGAAAGTACTTCACACAAACATATACTTCATCACTTTCACAATAATTTTAGTAGAATTACTAATTATGCAAGTATTGCTGTTTGGAGACGGCTATTATTTCAATTCTATTCTGAGTAACGGATGTTCTTATTATTGGGTGTTTCTGTTTAGGGCTCTGTCACACGTACACATCACGAACCGTACGTACACTGGTTTGGTAATCGATATACATGCATTTCAATGACTGAAACAGTGATGTGTGCATGGCCTTTACTCAGAAGACTCTCTATTCAGAAGGCCCGCTATTCAGAATATTGAAAATAGCCCGCTATTCAGAATGATGAATAGCGGGATTTCTGACTAGCGGGCCTTCTAAATTGTGGGCCTTCTGAATATTGGGTCAATCGGTGCTTAACAATCCGTTATTCAGAAGGTCCGCTATTTAAAAAATCTGAATAGCGGACCTTCTGAGTAGTGGGTATTTTTAAAATAAAAACAGCCCATTATTCAGAATTCTGAATGACAGGCCTTCGGAATAGCGAGTCTTCTGAATAACGGGTGGACCCCGTTTGGCCCAATATTTTGCAAAGCACTGATCTAAGTTTCTTACATTCACGAGTTTCATATATGGTGTGTCAAAAGTATTGTCTACCCCTGGTTGCTTCTACTATAGATAGCTTGTATACTTGTTTAAATGCATAATATCAAACAGTAAACAGCTCAAGGCTGATGATCTTGACATACTAGAGTAGTGGAGGTAATTTGTGCAACAATTTATATGTGCTTCAGTTTTCTACAACCAAATTGATAATGTAGGGCTCTGTTTCAACAACCCAAACATCCCGACATTTAGCATTGCATAAAGAAAACAATTAAAAAGAGAGTCCAGAAAGTCATTGAGAGTTGACAAAAGGTATAGAAGAAAGATCAGAAACCTCTATTGAGAGTAAGTACCACTTTGTAGGGATCCTGGATGGGTAAGATACCAGTGTAACCAACTGAACGCATTATTTGGACGGATGACCATCAAAAGGTAGGACCAGCTGAAAAAGCTGTTGTCAACAGACGCCACCAAGAGGAAGGAGATGGTTATATCAGATAAAATATCTCAAACTGATCAAGAAATGTGACCTCAACACCCGCCTAAACAATACTCGAGGCTGGGTAGACCTTTTAATTGCATAAACTGTAAAGGTATACTCTCAAACTAATTGCATAAACTATATAAAGGTATACATTTTTAGAAGCGGATTTTTATCCTGATCATTATGATGATATCAGTTTTTGACCAAAAATGACAACTTTGCCAAAAAATGCCAAAAACCCAATTTTTTGCCCCAAAATTTCTGGAAAGCATAACAAAAATTTGCATTAGTGAAAATTTGAACTTTTTTGCTTTTTGGAATCCAGAAACAAATGTCCACGAAGGTTTTCTCAAATTGTTGATCTTTATCTTAGTTTTTACAAAATGTAAAAAATCCCCCCGCTGCCACCAAAATTACGATAGACCAACGTCAATCGATTCTTTAACACATTTTAACACTTTAAATTCGGTCGCCTGGAAGCAGTTGTCACTACTACTTTCACGTCTTCCGTTCACGTTTAAATTCTCAGAAGCGCATTTTGCTGTCAGAAGTCATTCGTAAGTCACGTTTCGATCATTTGTAGTTTATGGTCAAGGTATCTAATTGTTTATTCAATTTTATGACAATATAATGCAAAGTTCCGTTCAGCAAAGATAAGATCACGCACAGCTTTCCCGTTGATTATTGGAAATAGATAAAAGAAACACTTCGAATATTTATTAAAATCTATTTCAAATTCATCTTAACTCAATAAAAACCTCTTTCAGATCTATAAATAACATGGATATAAACGTGTTTTGTGATGCAGTGATTATTCAAAATCATGAGATGATTGACATAAAAAAGATTCGTTTTGCTTCTAACGAAGTAGAAAAATTCAGGATCACCCATACTTAACCGCCTGCTTTTTCATTAAGGACGTATCATTTGCCCAAAACTTTCAACTCATTACTCCAATTCGGTATAGATTCCTGCTCTTAGAAATCCAATTGATGAATGTTGACTGCGATTAACATGATGGTTTACTTGAGATTTAGAATATTCTTTTGCCAAAGACTCATTATTTATTGATTTTACTTATTTTGATATTCAGAATTTACAATTTAACTTTGTTTTAAGCTGGTGTAGACCTTCAAATGACATGAACCGCTTTTGAAGGACAGTACATCTCAACACCCTGGATTATTTCTTACCTAAAGCAGAACATTACCAGTGAAAACAGGACGATCAAGAAGAAAACATGCACAAAGGTCCAGAACTTTGTCTTTATAGAGTCAAAAAATGTTGAAATCTGCAAGGAGGCCATTAAGAACATATTTTTAAGAAGGAGGTAATTTAATATGTCTATGTGAGTGCAACTGTGAATGTTTGTTAAGGGGTAAAGCTTGTTGTGCAGCATTTCGTCATGTGAGTGCAAGAAAGTCGTATCTGCAATGGCTGCCTTGTGTTATATTTTTAACACCTAGTCACTATAATTTCACAAACCCCTCAAAATGTGACTTCCATATGTCAGTGGCTCTTGAAATGGTTTTTCAGGTGATGGTGTCACCTGAATAACCATTTCAAGAGTAACTGACCCAAGACTGGAGTTTATACAGTGTGTAGTCAAAAAAGAATGACAAATGGCAGCTATTGCAGATACGACTTTCTTGCACTCACATGGCGATTTAAAAATAAGCATATTGCTAGAGTTACGCTTTGATAAATGAAAAACATTTTTATGTAATTATTAAGACAAAACCACAATCAAACATCTTCGTATTAACATTGTAAAAGCGGTTTAGCTGAATAGGTCATTATATTTATTCATAAATGATTCCCCTGTCTTCACACATTGATCCCTTCCCTACATGTGAGTGGCACATTTATTTTTCTCCTCTTTACGTTTGACGTACTTTACGTTGAAATTGATTTTTTTAAATGGTAATTGCATCATATTTGGTACCAAAATAATTATACAAGTCTCCTCTATCAATACACATGTCTATTAGTTGCCAGGCGTATTCTGGTTTTATAGTTATAAGCATTTAAAAATGTGCAGTTAATTTTTGGACACCCTGTATAAATGGACCTACTTTTCTAAAGTCTTTCAAAAAGAATGTTTACCTGATTCAATTAAGTATAAAAACAGACATATAAAAACATTGTTCTATAAATATATAGCAAGTAATATAATAAGTCTCAGAGCAGGAGTCACGTTTTTGAATTTTAATACATTGACACAGTTTTACCTCTATGATGATAACTCAATAAGGAACACCCACACAAATCAGAAACCAAACTGGAAAATTATTATTGAAACTTGCCACTACATTAAAAGTTACACGTCTCATATATACATTGTATGATACATTGACGGCATAACACTACAAGGGAATGAAGCAACTTCATCTCGAATAATTGTATGTATCCTTTGTTCTACCTAATCAATAGGTACCGGATACCCTGGTCACATAAGCTTGCGGCAAGGTTACGGTGTGTTTACGGCGTTATACCAGGTAGATTTCAGCAGACACCGATCGGACACCGGCCGGTGTCCGTAAAGACGCCGGAGCATGCCACAAGAATTTAATTCTAAGTTAAAACCTTGCGGCGTGTATACGATGTCTTCAGTTATGGTCTAATAACCACCGGAGTCCGACCGGTGTCCGACCGGGTATCGCAAAAGCTCGCAAGCATTCAACGATGTCATACCGATGTCACACCGGCGTTGAGGCTTTGCAGACACCGGTCGGCCTGAGATAAGTAAACCCTTGGTTTACTTATCTCAGGGTCGGCGACCGCTGGTTATGTGATCAGGGTGTTAAGGGCGCTGCGGAAGTGTGTCATATTTACGATAATTAGCCACACACGTGCCATTGGTTCCAAACAAATGATCATGTCCGTAGTTCCACTGATCACACGTATTAACACAATACACGTACGTACATATAAAAATCAGACCATCTTTACATTCGATTTTTGTTCAAAAACTGAAAAAAATAGGGACAGGGATGACCTTCTGGTCTATTATAAGACTCTTTTCTAAAACACATTACCATGATTAATGCTTATTTTTGCTTCATTTGGATTCAAAAGTACTAAAACTAAAATAAAAATTATTCCTTGAAGACTCAACGTGTGGCAAAAATGACCACCACGTTTGTTTGGAACTAGACCGCATGTGTTGGGTGATTTGTATAACCGAATCTGAGTCCGAGGTCGAATTTCTAATATCATAAAAACGTTACTTTGTGTCTTATATCATATTAAATGAATGAATTAAAAAAGAATGATGAAAGAAGATGTCACGTCTCATCCTCTGTAAGTAATCTATATAAGTATGCCAATATAACGTAATAAACCCTTATGGAATAAGTTACAAAATCAGTATTTTGCCGTATTCAAATACCAAGGGACCCAATAAGTAATCCATATTACCTGCGCGTTACTATAGGCAAACTCTATTTCTTACAAAATATTCATGAATGTCAAGAATTCCCAAACGAACATCGGTGGATCTAATATACTCAAAGAATGCTTCTATATCTTTTTGATTACACATTGGAGACTGATTTGTTATCATTAAAGAAATCTACCGTGTGGATGTTTGTCGGCACATAGGATATCTTCATTATTATCAATAGACATTTGAGATATGAGATATAGAACTATGTCTAGGTCTTGTCGAATATCAAAATATATTACATTAAGCAAATGACGAAAGGTTGTATTCTATGCTCTATGATTCGAATGAATACATTCACATTTGTTCGAGATATCAGATATCATGATCTACATTTTGAGCTAATATAAAGACAGAGACAACATATTATCAGCCTTGTTCAGTTAATAAAGATACCGCTCATTATATGATTGGGCGCTCTCTGTTCTATAATTTATACAGGCTTGACATGGAATAGGAACCTTCCAATTTCTTATTTGAGGAGTTCTTGCCATGCTCAGTTGAGAGTAACACGTTGACCAGTTTGGTGTTTAATTATTTCTTTTGGACTCTCCAGGCTTGTGCTTTTAGAATGGCTTGGTTACTACTTGATCCATGTGGACTAATTTGGCTGAACAAACAAACACACAAACAAACACCCCAACATACAAACACACAAACAAACAAACCAAAATAATAGCTTAGACTATGGTCACAATATTTCGTACGAACAGCTATGAACAGTGTTTAGTCTGTCTAGATAGGAACCTTCCAATTTCTTATTTGAGGAGTTCTTGCCATGCAAGAAGAAGAACTTCAGGCTGTACTAAGAAAATTGTCAAATGGTAAAGCTTCTGGCCTTGATGAAGTACCTGCCGAGGTTTGGAAATCTGGTAGTTTCAACAACATACTACTAGATATCTGCAATGGCACGCTGCTTAGAGGTGAAAAACCACAGGAATGGTCCCTAAGTGGAATAGTACCAATTCCTAAGAAAGGTGATCTCAGCAAGGCATCCAATTATAGGGGCATCAGCTTAACATCCATAGCAGCAAAGATCTTCAACCGCTTGATACTCAATCGCATTCGACCTCACATTGAACCTCTGCTTAGACCAAACCAAAATGGGTTTCGCGCTGAACGCTCAACTACTTCCCACATCCTTGCCTTACGAAGACTTATAGAAGGAATCAAGGACAAGAATCTTGAATGTGTCATCACCTTCATAGACTTCAAGAAGGCCTTTGATTCAGTGCACAGAGGTAAAATGCTCAAGATTCTCACTGCTTACGGGATTCCGAATACCATCGTCGAAGCAATCAATACCATGTACAGCAGCACAAAAGCAGTTGTGTTATCACCAGATGGTGAAACTGAGGCTTTCGAGATATTAGCAGGAGTGCTACAGGGCGATACTTTAGCACCTTACCTGTTCATCATTGTGCTAGATTATGTGATGAGAATGGCAATCAGAGAAGACAAGGACATGCTGGGCTTTACAGTAACACCTCGAAGAAGTCGAAGGCACCCTGCAGAAGTCATTACCGACCTAGATTTCGCAGATGACATTGCCTTGCTATCCGACACATTACAACAAGCTCAAGAACTGCTGACCAGAGTTGAGGATGCTGCTGCAACAGTTGGTCTTATGATGAATGCTTCAAAAACCAAATTCATGGCATATAACATCAAGACTGATGTTGCACTGTCCACAATAGAGGGAAGTCAACTAGACCAGGTCCAAGACTTTCAATACCTGGGCTCTTGGGTAGATGAGTCGGAAAAGGATTTTCATGTACGAAAAGCCCTCGCATGGAAAGCTTGTAACAAAATGCGCCTTCTCTGGAAATCCAATCTACCAGACTTGTTAAAGATCAGCTTCTTCCGTGCAGCCGTAGAAAGTATTCTGTTGTATGGCTCAGAAGGGTGGACACTGACAGAAAGACTTGAAGCCAGGTTAGATGGGTGCTACACCAGACTATTAATGATGGTTCAAAACCTCAACTGGAGAGATCATCCTACCAGGGAGGTAATATACGGTGATTTACCAAAACTATCAGAAATAGTGAGAGGTCGCCGCCTAAACTTTGCTGCTCACTGTGCTAGACGGCTTGAGGAACCAGTGTCTGGACTAGTGTTCTGGACGCCCACCCAAGGGACACGTGCACAGGGAAGACCAAGGCTGACTTACCCATTACACAGGATGCTGGCATTGATCAAAACGAACTTCTCAAACTCATGCTAAACAGACAGCAGTGGAGAAAATTCATCATGGCTTCCGACCGCGGTCGACATAGATAGATAGATAGATAGATAGATAGAAGGACCACGCGACGCCCTCGCTGCTCGCTTTGCTCACTCCCGTGGTCCTTCGAAACGGACTAGAACTTTTCGTAACTGTTCGTACGAAGTATTGTGACCATAGTCTTAACGACCCACTGTTTGTTCAATATGTGTTTCAATAAAACATATATCACAGATTGTGTAAAGATTATAAATGTGGAAGTGTCGTGTCGAATAAACTTTAAAAAATTCACTCTCTATGGTTACCGTTAATCTTCCATAGCAAGAGATTGTAAATAATTAGATGGAACGAATATACCATTGGGAGAAGGAAAAGAAAAAGTGTTTGATTAAGGTGTTGGAAGTTTTCGTTCCATTCTAATCTACTTTACTAGTCTTGTACAACCACGTCATATTTTGTCGTCGGATAAGTATTCCTTGTAATGACATGTATCATTACACAAAGAAAACTATATGCTATAGAGCCGATTGTAGCTCAAATTTCACCAAATGTAGATATTAGAAATGATGTTTTTGGGTTTTTTAATGTCTAGAGGAGCGGGCTAAATAGTTATAGACTTAAAAGTCATTAACTATTTAGCTCGACCCTCTAGGAAAACAGTCAAATTTCATATATAAAATTAATCGTCTATTCTGTTGCTCAACAGGTGTACATTCTCTGTGCTACAGATCACGTGGGTTAATTTGGTTAAAAAGGGCGACTTTTTAAAACAAATTGTAAAGTTTTTTGGATTTTTATCAATTTTTTTACCTGTAAGTTTCAGGTCTCTACCATACAGATATTTTTCAAAATGGCCACTTTTAAGTTAAATTACTTTTAAGTTTAATATATTTTTTTGATGTGGCAACCCCCCAAGCCTCGTACTTTGACAGTCTACCATACCCCACCTTAGGTGGTACCCCGAATTCTGTTCATCAAAATGACTGCAAAGAATTTAAAAGAAAGCTTTAATGTCCAGGAGCACTTTGTTTTGCCTTTTGCTGGAATCGGCGGTAAACCATTCCGCATCCCTTTTAAGGACGAAGGTTAAATTGTTTCCTAGGCTGTAAAGAAATTGAACCAAATATGATCCAAATAAGACAAGGATCTGATATCGAATAAAATAAATACGGTACAATCAAAAGTGCTTTTCATTTCGGGAATTCAAGTATTTGAAAATACATTTAAAAACATAATACCATAGATCCTTGTGTCGCTGGCAATGATAAGCGTAGTGCAATTACTACGCCTTCCTTTCGTTTTGATTTCATTAAATTGTTATATAGTTTTATGTTCTTAAATAAATATTTAATATTTTTATAACACTTAAAAGCATAGTCATCATGTTAAACTCACCATTACAATATATAATACTATAAATATAGAAAGACACACTGGTAGTACACCCACATTTGATGTTAAAACGTCATCGCCTTGAGGTACATTGATCAGAGAACTTGTAATAAGTTTAATTTCAGTTTGATATATCAGGCGCAAATCGGCCTGACGTGTTTTTCTACATAGCAAAGTCTTAACCCTAACAGTTCCCACCGTTTTTAGCTTTTTCACGGGGAAGGGGTAAAATAAACTAAGTACAAACACGTCATAGGGTGGGGGAGGAAGAAAAAAATCGCGCGCAGCGCGCGCGCCGGGCCCGGGGCGCGAACCCGCGACCTCTGGTTTCAGAGGCGAGAGTGTGGGCTTCGTGCTACGGGGGGAACTCAGGCAGGCTAGCCATTCCGTGTTTGCGTAATGATTGATGGATGACGTATTTGGACTTGTATGGTTTTACGCGGTTAGGGTTTTAATGGACACAGTAATTATTGTGTAAACCAACCAAGTCATCTTCATATAGTGCCTGATTTTGCAATGGTCTTACTAGGCTGCTATCCCCACTAGCATCTATCCAAAATCCATTAACCAGCCCTCTCGCCTGGCTTCCTCCAATATTATTTCAACGTTATGGTCAATAAATCAATGGTATGTCATATTTATCAAGCTTGTACGTGACTGTGAAAAAATAAATGAGTCAGTGAGATTCTAATGGGCAGTTAATAAATTGGTTAAGTGGAAAAAATTGGGAATCAAAATATACTGTTGTTCACTTATCATGCTTTTATACAAGATTATCTGTGATGCTAAAAATATTAATGATTGGTCTTGCAATATACCTAAAACTGTTGATGCTACTATTCTCCCTATCATTCATCTAAAATCATTAACCAACCCTACAACCTAGCTTCCTTCAGTAATATTTCATCGTTATGGCCATTAAGCCAAATTGATTCAACTTATACTTTTAACTTGCGTTAATATGTTAACTTAGACACCGTATGTAAGTTAAAGCAATTTACTTGGCTCTTATTAGAGATATGGGAACAATACCATAAATTACCAAATATTAAAAAATTTTACGAATGTAACAAATGCGTGTCTCAGAAAGAATTTATCTGAATTTCAACTCCACAAAGTTCAAGAACCGAATCAAACCAGACAATGTAAGTTGGTGGCAACAATTTGTAATGTGCCCGTTTGGTTTGTTGCAACAATGAACAAAATTGATGCATTAGTTTTTGAGAAGTGAGCGTTTGAAGCTCCAGATGAGTTTGGACACTTTCACGGGTTTGGTAAAGCAGTAAAAATCCTGCGGCAATTTGCAGCAGAAATATGCGATCAAAGTTGCCATCTTTACAAACATACTGTATTCGTTTTATTTGGCATGCTGTTTCTCCTTGATGATGCCTCTGACTATTGATAAAAGGGCTAAATGTTAACTCAGTTTCTAGCTGTTTATGTTTTCTTTTTGCAATTCCTTCTGATACCATGAACCATTTTAAAGATACTAATGCGATGAGCCTGGAAACGTCAAATAAATTTTTCTATTATTGTTCCACTGATAACGTCACTTTTCTTAAGCTGGACATTCATTCTCTCTTATCATATTTAAAAACCAGACGTTATTTTTGCTTTAATTTACATATTCCTACAAGAAATGACATCATAATTTTAATAGTGCACTTTTACTCCCTGACCGTGAACTGATGTTAAGTCGGATCTCAAACTTCCTCTAGCTGACTTGAAATAATACTATTTCAGCATTACGGTTAATGATCAATGAAAATTTAATTGTCTGACTGGTACGTGATTGTACAATAAAGTAGCCATCAGAGGGGTTTAATGAGAAGTTAGAGATTAAAAGAGAACGGAATCATAACATGCCTAATACAAAACATCTATCTAGAATTTTATTGTTTAATAAAGTTTAATGGACAACTGTTCTTGATTATCGTGATTCAAGATGTTTTGGTTGTGGCTGAATTATATAAGTAAATATTGAACCATCTATCTTAAAAAATGCTTTTATACTTAAAAATTACGCGTACGTTAACGATTCCGAACATCATAAATATTGTTAACAATTCCCCATGCACAGAACAGTTTGGCAATGGGCAAAGTCTGTGGACTAATAGGTAGTTAAATACCTTCAACGAGCTTGGTCCGATTTATTAAAATTTAGTTTTGAAAGATGACCACTTAGGTCTAAGTTTCAAATTTCAGCTAAATCGGTCAAACCATTTTAATTTTATGGACAATTTTGAATTTGTGAGTTGCATGTTACAGTGTAAAATTAATTATTAATTTTCATACATATCTCCAAAACGGAACATAACTCAGCCGTGAAATTTCACATAGGTTATGAGAAAACTATGAGCAACATTTGTTACCAAAATCTCAAAAAGTTTGAAAAAATGTTGATGCAATCGGACCATTCTCCTTTATCATATTTAAAGGTTGAGCAAATGAATTATTTATTAAGATTCTAGTTCAGAGTACTTCTGATTTTTAAGTTTCTCGTTTAACCTGTGCATTATAATCAAGAATGTCGACCCAACTGACCATTTCCTGATAAAGCAGACACACAAAACAAATAAAAAGAGTTTTAAACTGGATTAAATCTAAACTTAAGATGCAAGATACAAAATAAAGTCGCTATAACAATTTTGTATGCAAATAGATGCAGAATATGTATTTTTCTTCCTGGCATATGCCTTGAGGTCAAATAAACATTTCAGAACCCTGTTACATATCATATGTCAGATATTTGCTTATAAGAATTTCTTACTGATATCTTTTGCAAATCTAAAACCTTTTTGATCGTTTCAATTGTTGAGGAAATAAGAAAGTGTGCTATTTTCTAATTATGATCGGTGCCCAGAATCAAGTAATCATTTCAGTGTGGATTTTTTTATGTCCTCCTTTTCTAATTAAAATTAGATAGAAAACTTATAAGGTGTTAATCTCATCAGAACCAAAACGGTTAAAAGCAATTGTTTTTAGTAAATAATGTCCCCTTGTCGGAGAAAATGTCACTACTGTGTCAAGAAACATAAAATATCGGATATAATTTTTACAGATTACCACGAGAATCTGAGAATCTGCGATTATTGCCATTTCTGCCAAGAAAAAACAATTCGTAATCTAATTAAAAATGGTTAAAAGATAAGGTCACTTTACTATTTGCGAATTACTTTGACCATTCGTTGACTCGTCCCTGTTTTTGCTGTTGGCAAAGATCAGTTCGCAAAATATAAGTACTTCAATATTAACTTCATATATTCAAATATTTCAACTAATCAAGAATGAGTTCCATGCACCGTTGCGGTAGGTTATTAAGATAAACGTCAGATTGTTCACTGCTGATCCCGCTAAAATGTTATTTAAACCTTTGGAGATGAAAACAAAAATCTTAACAATGTTTGAAGTAATAACAGTTACTCTTACTATTCATATTTATTCTAATACTTGAACAATTACCTGAAAAGAATTCTCTTTCAAGATATTCAAGAATAGAGTAGTTCCATTAAACAAAAATACTATGAATTAAAGAACACGGTATATATATTTTTTCTATTAAGCATGTTTTGATTTCGTCCTTGTTCAATCAAATTCTCATCAAATCTCTCTGACGGCTACTTTATCGTGCAGTCACGTACCAGTCAGGCAAATTTGATTTACCAATAATTGTTAACCGTAATGCTGAAACAATATTCTTTCGAGTCAACTGAAGGAAGTTTGAGATCCGACTAAACATTTTACTACAGCCAAAGGATTACAGAATGCTTGTGAAAAATTGTGACGCCATTGCTTCATTATTGCTATTTAGACTGCCCAAAACGCTTAAATATTTTCCCAAACATTTATTTACGTTAGGCCTATATCAATATACCAAAATTGTGTCTAGTCACGTTAAATGCCCAAAAGAGTAACTGATTCATTTCACCAAGGAAACCGAGCCGTAACCATCTTTTAGTAATTTACCGTAAAATGTCATTTTCGCACGTCACTTTGTAGTTGAAAAGGTTTTGGTTGTTGCTAAAATTATACCAGTTAATATTGAACCATTTAGCTATAAAAAATAATCTCTACTTTAAATAATGTTTACTATACTGTTTATTGTATATTTTCCCTTTGGTAATGGGACAAATTTGGACTGACGGTTTTTAAATACCCAATATATATTTTTTTCTTTTTTGAGAAATTCAAGATGTCTGTTATTTTCTGATATGGTCGTGTCCCAGATCAGACACTAATCGCACCACCTGAGCAGGATAACTCATTTAAGATAAATTCAAACTGATTTCATTAATTCAATAATGAACAGCCAAGAAAAGAATAAACCAAAAAGGAAAGCACAACAAACCAGATCACTGGATCATGCTTTTCCATGATACTATAATTAATGTCATGCTTTTATGTATACCTATACTAAGAAAATGATTCTGTTTTGCCTTGTTGGAGAAAGATATTTTCAAACATACACGTATCTACACGATCTACACGTATAGTAGAAGAATCGGTATGTTATGATGGGTTTTAAAAAGGTCGTTTCTAACTAAAATAGAATGTTCTGCTATATTTAGCATGTTTAGGAATATTTCTTGCAGGGTTGTCTTTATTAACGTTTGAATCAAGACTAATTTTGCTTAATGAGAAATAAGTTCAGAGAATTGTCAATCACTTCCACGCGACTGACTGATGACGTCATTTGTCATGGCAAATTAACGTTAATTTTGACAGATAAACTGACGAGAGAAT
>JXSR01S034258.1:9610-20057 GCA_000969725.1 Ophiothrix spiculata
ATAATAATAATAAAACGCATTTATATAGCGCAAAATCTACAAAAAACTCTAAGCGCTAAAAACAAAACACTACAAAACAGAAAAACAAACATATGAATCTGGAAATGCTTGCCGAAAAAGGTATGTTTTCAGCTCACGTTTGAACTGCAACAAGTTTGAGTAGTTGCGGAGACTGCTTGGAAGAATTATTGGGGAATGCGCCAAAATTGCCTATTTCTCAGTGTATTTCTAATGTATTTCTTTGTTTTAAGAGTGTCAAACCGCCAATTAATACTTGTCAAAGCGCCAAATTTGGCGGGTGCGCCGCTAGTTGAGAATCCCTGACATAAGACCATTCTTTAATCAGAGATGCCACTTACTGCAGTTAAAAAACCTTATATACTTCAGGAAGGCACCTGAATTTAAGTTCTCTGTTTAATGTTGAAGCTTCTTTTTTACAATATAAAATGATTCTACATAATAAAAAAAAATGATATTCACCCCAAACATTTGTTTTGCCTGAAGTAAGTAATAAGGTATACTTTACCTTCAGAGCCATCATAAAAGAAATTATAACCAAGTTCAAAGGTGAGATGAATGTAATAATTCGGGAGGTTTATGTTATAAGCATGTTCGATATAAAATATTTACCGATATCAAATATATATGCCGTTAATTATCAATATATCTTGATATATTGGATTTTTCCTTCTTGATCCACCAACCAAAGGCATTACAATGCCAAAATGAATGATGCCAATTGCCATATCCCTCGATCGGTTGTAAGAACTTAGTCATACACATTTTGCTTTAGCATTGAAAATAGTGATGAGGAAACATGACATTCCTTTGTGGCAGTATCATAAACCCGGTATATTGATATTATTTAATACTGACTGGTGTGATATCATTAACACTTAAAATATCTTGGTCACAATTTCTGAACGCGTTCGTACGAACGGTTGCAAATTTGCGTAGGGCGTACTGACATTTTCAAAACCATTATTTACGAACTTCTAATGGTCAACTGATTCGCAGTTTCGCAAAATGGCCAAATCATTATCAAAACTCTGTTTGTAACCATTCGTACAATGAATTGTGACTATAGCTTTACATCCGATACATTGATATTATTTTCAAAATATTGGCGAGTACAATTTATTTTTGGAAATCCATTGACTGATCTTTAAAATATTGATATTAATATATCAATTTATCAAGTATGCAGAGTTTTTGATTGGGCCAAAAAAATAAATGGTTTGGGCGGGCAGATTTTTTTTCAAATGCAGGTCAAAGCTACACCTAAAATTATAGCCTCTATAAAGATGAAAATAAGTCTACTGTACTGGAAAAAAAACAGTATTAAAATGTTAACAAAATGAAAACAACATAAAAAATATTTACAAAAGATCAAAATTGTCAAAGAAAAAACTTTTTTTTGGAAATCTGAAAATTAGGTGCCGTATACTTTTGTACAGTAAAAACTTTTTTCCAGTTTCGAAAAATAGGGGCAGGCGGTGGGGGACAACAAAACAACTTTTTTGGGGGGGTCTTATCAATAAAAATGGCATGGCTTCCCACAACCAAGAATTTAGCCAAATACTAAACTTGAGTACTAAACAAACAAATTTGTTATAAGGAACCCAAACTTTACTATACCTCACACTCAACCTCCTGACCTTTTTCGGCCATTTTCAGTTCCTATTCAGCGGACGTATCTCAAAACTGACTTCGCAGCAATAGTGTACCTTTCAATGTGCAGTGACACAGAAAAATTAATGAAGGGAAATGAGTCGGTGTTGATTTTATTACAAACTACCTGTGCATTCAAAATGCACCATTTTGATCCAAGCCATATTGTAAGTAATTGCAATTATCTCTGACGTGAGGGTACATTCCTAATGGTGCGTTTACACTGTGACGACTTGTTTCGACGGAAGGTAACGTATTTGCAACTAAAAAGTTGTAACTGAAAACGACTGATTGTGACGATACTGTGCGTGGCTAGCAGCGTGTATGAGCATTAACTGACTTTAACTAACGATGACGGGCGTAAAATTCATAACTGCAATATGCAGGTCTACATTGCTTGTCGTTACCCCAAATTTGTCACAGTGTAAACGCACCTTTTGGCTGGGGTAGACATTTAAATAGCATTAACAGTTTTTGTACTGTAACTCTCAAACTAATTGCATAAACCATATAAAAGTATACATTTTAAGAAGTTGATTTTAACCTTGAACAAATTGGTGATATCGGTTTTTGGCCAAAAACGTCAATTTTGGCAAAAAAATGACAAAAAACTTATTTTCTGCCCCACAAATTTCTGGAAAGCCTATCTAAAATTTGCATTCGTAAAATGTTGAACTTGTTTGCTTTTTGGAATTTAGAAACAAATGTCTAGGAAGGGTGTCAGCATGGGGAAAGTTGGAATGCATATTTGTGGTCATGACTTTAAATCCTTGATTATGGTTTTGTTTACAACCTTCAGGCTACTGTCCTTCAAAAAAGTTCAATATGGAAATTTCATTTTCACAGCAAGATTTTTTCCTACTTGAACATGGCACACTACAACAATTTTTGGCAAACCTTAGTTGAGTCTGTATATTATACTACAGACTTGACTATTGATTTCACCCTTAGAATCCTCTAACAGTTCAAATGGTTTACACTGTAACAACCTTTTTTTTCAAAAAAACGTTATTTGTTTTCAGTTCAGATCATCTGATCTTGCTCAAACCTCACCAGCTTATAGCTAATATTCAAATCAAGGAATTATCAATAAGAATTAAAACTTCCCAAGTTACCAACTCAGAAGCACTCTTTCTGGTATAGTAAAATATGCCTTTAAAAATCTTCAATACCACTAATTTGCTGATTACATTCTCATATGTTTGTTTCATCTCTGACTAGTGAAACATACATATTTTGTTATACCATTACAAGAAAGACCCAATTCTAGACTATTGCCATGGAAACGTATAAAATATAAACACATGTGACGTCAAATTGTTTTAGTTAATTGTAAATTGATTGGTTGAGCAACTCCTATATGAAAAGATTCTTTTTTCCCCCAATTTTTTTTCTTCATAATTTAGTTTTGGAGTTGGGGGATTTCTTGTAATCAAGTATTTGTGCTACAATCTGGCAATATCGTAACAAAATGAGATGATCCAAACTGTGTAAAATTATGAGATTACAAAAAATATGTGTCAAACTTTTTGAAGAAAGTTGTCGATTACATTTTGAAAATGTTTTTCTCAATGAAATCTATAATCAAAGCTAATGTCCTACCCGTCATTTATGCCAAAAATTGAGATAGGGTACCATGCAAGTTAGCAAAATCTCAATCAAAAACTAACATTCCACTGTCTCGTTTCAAAAAGGTCTGTAGCCTTAAGGGGATTTACATTTTTGAAACATTTCTTTTTATATTGCATTAACCTTGTAAGACAATATCTATATAATATAAATTTCCCTTTCATCATATTAGAAGAGATATACGGGCCGGGGGAGGGGTCTTAAGAACACACACCACCAAATATATCGCCTATTCATTCCTATGCAAAACAGCCTCCAGATCATGGCAGTTATCTTGGCTATAAAGCGACTGGTTGCTTCAATTCTTGAATTATTTTGAGATTATGATCTAGATGAGCCCACAAAGTGAAAAAATATATAGGATAACCTTGATAATTGTTTGCTAGGCCGCTGCAAAATTTCTCTAGACACTGAAAATCTGCTCTCAAATTTTACAAGAACAGCAAAATTATAGTAATTTTTAACCAGTCTGACCACAGAACATGATTTAAAATTTTTTTATCAAAAAACCTAGTTCCCACCATATTTGAAGCTTTTACTTTAGGGCAACAAAACACATGCTCCCGCATAGCTCTGTGCGGGCAAAAAGCCTTTATTTATTGGTGTGTGTCCTTAAAATCCCAATGATCAGATGCATGTTGAAATGGCTTTCATTGAAAAAGTCAATATACATGTAGTTGAAAATAATATAAGTCACATAATCTTTACCACACAAAATAATTTGTATCAAATATTAATCTTTTATTGAACAATCTTACACATTTTTTCAAATTTAATATAAATCCTCTATATAATATATTATTTTCAAGTTTAAAAACTCATATTTTCATTTTGTGCATCAAGACTAGTCAATCTATGAAAATTCCTAGGGGTACATTATGGACAAAATTGCAACACAAGGTTTTTGGCTGGAATTAGTTATTGATAACCATCTTAACAAGATTTGACCAATTTTGAACTTTTACCCCTTGTTTTGGCAACCATTTTGTTTTATGCAAAATAACCAATTTTGACAACCTTAAAAAAAAACATGTGTTGCAATTTTGTCTATGTTAAACCTCAGATTGTCTAGCCTAAATAACATAATACACATCATTACAAAATTATTAATTGCATTGAAATATAAAGCAAAATTATGTATCTCTCTTCAATAACTTGTACATATCTTAAACAGATATTGATCAGAAATTTGTGTATAGAAATTGAATCCCACGTCCCACATCTCTTATACAAAATATACATAACATATTCAATTGGGAGATGGCTTATTAAAAATTAGTTTCAACACTATTTGGTGGTAAAAAATTGTATGAAAATTACTGAATATCTGTTTTTTCTGTTCTGGGATCGTGATTTTTTCAAGCTTATACTGCTAATACAAGGTTTGTATTTGTGCATTGGGTTTCACACAACATTACATACATTTGATAGAAACAGTCAAATAAGTTCCAAATCATGGATCTTTCTTAGATTAAGCCTTAAAAATAATTGTGGGCTGCTCTGGCAAATTGATAGGAAAGTTGCAAATTGACATTTTGAATAAATGGCATATAAAGTAAAAATTGGGTGAAAAAGTCAAATTTTGTTTTTTGACATAAAACGCGTTCATGCATGAGTGTTTACCTATATCTAAAATTTCTAATATCAACTTTGCCGGGAAGTGCAATTATTCACAGTTAATTGATTGCATGTTTAATCGGTTTGCAGCTAATTTTTATTCCAATATATCCAGTAGACTGCTTTGGATTTCGATCTCTAAATGAAGAATGGAGAATATTTATATATCATTCAAAAGCTGAGACTATAGAGAAATAAAATATGTCATAAACTCAATTTTGAAATTTGTGACTTTCCTCTCATTTTGCTTGAGCACCCCTCAATTGCTTGATTGACTAAAAATTACTAAAACAGCACCCAACTAGCAAGTTTGGGTGCTTTTTCAGTAATTTTTTAAAAAGCACCCAATTCATTAAATTATGCTTTTTCTGATCCCAATTGTTTTTATATCTCGAGGATATCAGGGTAGGTCAGGTTACTATTATTTTTAGACCTTATACTGATCCTGGCTTACCACGCATCACAATATCACATCTACTCTGTGAATACCATTGGTGATTATGTATTAAGTTTGTTTTTTAAACAACAAATATCAAAAGTTTTCTCTTCAAATTAGGCTACAATGTCTGTCAAATTAGGCCACACTAGATGGGTCTTTCTCATTGACTTGTACAGAGCCTTCCCCAGCGTTGTATGCAGCATTATCAAAGCCTACGTTGCCAATATCTAATGGTGATTTGGTTTTCCCTGGTAGGCTTACTCCGCCGCTGAAGATAAAGAAAATGAGAGTTCCGATGAGGGCTAGTATTGCCAAGATCCCAATGACGATGCCCACTATTGCACCAGAGGACAGACCTGTAAAATGAGTAAGTAACAAAATTGATCTGATTATAACATTTTATTTATTACTCGTTTTATTTAAGGATTCATGATGTTGCAGAATGGTTCAAAACAAATAAAAAAAATATGCATTCATCCGCCCACTTATTATCCTGCAAGGGTGACTTTAGCTTGGTCGGTATATGCATGTTTTGGAGCATTAACTTAGCTATAAGTGGACAACATTTGGTGACACATACCTGTATCGATCTTAGCGGGGTAATTTTGTGCCTATTGCTTCTGTTGTCTTTGGTGATGTTGGTCTGGCCTCCGTAGTGCCCGTATAGCCTGGTGTGTATGTTCTTGGAGGCTTGGGTGTACATTAACTTAGCTATAAGTAGACAACATATGGGTGACACATACCTGTATCTGAGCGTGGTAATTTTGTGCCTATTGCCTCTGTTGTCTTCACTGGTGTTGGTGTGGGCTCTGTAGTGCCTGTATAGCCTGGTGGGTATGTTCTTGGAGGCTTGGGTGTAGTGTCAGGTGGAGGCCTTTCTGTCTCAAGTGGAGCTGAGTGGTGAAAGGTTTACAGAACAAGGATTCTACTTTGATTTTCAACATTCCACACATCATCAAAATCATATCACAGAACCTAATATTTTAAGGCTACGGTCCCAAAAAACGTCTCGCTTGGCTGAATGTCATGTTTACTGCAAGTTTTTACCTACTTACACCTATCAGAATATCGCAATTTTATTATATTGAATAGAGTCTCTAGTTTATACATGGAACTTTACTAGTTATTTCACGTCCATTATCAAGGTCAAAATGACGCCTAAAGACTACTAACGACTGGTTTCAAATTTTGACAGATTGTAGGCTTGATACTTCTTATTGAATTACAAACAATATTTTATAAATATGCTGAGTTGATTTTGAATGATTATGTAATAAACCCGCATTGTTTTGCCCGAAAATCCGGACGTGAATTACGACTCTGAGCTGTGAATTGCCTGTTTTAAGTATCTACATTATCTACATTTTGTCTGATATACGCATTCGCATAATTTACTTACAAATTGAGCATTCCAATGAGGCATAAATTGCAATTTTTATGTAAACAAAAGAAAAATATGGCATTCAAATGTTTATGTTTTAGATTTTAGTTCACAATCTCAACGCTGCCTTGATAGATCAGCGGTAGATCCCTCGCTTCGTAATGCATGACTAACCCTTGCCATAATCCATGGTTCGAGTCCCCGCAAAGGCAGTGGAAACTATTCATCTTTTCATGATTAAAAAATAGTTAGGATTCACATTTTCCTGAGCAGATGGATTCCCTTTACCCTTAAAGCAGTAAAACCTGGTATGTCACTTCCAACAAAAAAGTAGAAGTTGACTTCAACATCTCATTGGAGTATTTAACAGTTTAAAAGAAAAGGTGAAACAAAAATGTTGTCGGCACATAGGAGCTCTGCAATAACTTATTCAGTAATATGTTGAAGTCTAGTTTACTGTAGCAACCCATCAACACTAAACATTTTGAGTGAGGAATTAAAGAAAATTTAGGAAATTGTTTTGAGCCGACAATGAACATGGACCATAAACTGACCTTTTTCTTTCCTGCATACATATAGCTGATCATACAGACAGTCGATATCATTCCAATAACCATTAGTCCACATCTCAACACAGTTCTCATGTTGACCGTCCCACTCGTAGGTTGGCTCCCCATCAGCCCAATTCACATAGTCAACTGGTGTACCATCATGCCACATGAAACCACCTAAAATGTATTACACATTCATTTAGCTTATTCCATATACTAAATTACATATTCAATATACTAAATTACATATTCCAAAAAATTGTCGTTCCATAGGTGATGGGGCATTTTCTATAATTGGTCCAAAATTATGGAATGTGCTCCCAGTCTCTATAAGAAAAGAACTTCCCTTACTTTGTTTAAAAAGAAATTGAAAACCTATATTTTCTCCACTCACTTGTAACTACCGTGTACAATTATAGACCATTGATCATTATACATTCTGTAATTTGTAGGGCATTTTGTAATTTCATAAACCCATCTTACCCATTGTTAGCTCTCACGGTATCCTTCGCCTTGAGGGTAGACTGCCGGTATTTCACCTGCAGTCAATCTTAGTCTTGTATTTATTTTCCTTTAAAATATCACCTATTATATTGTAAGCTCTTAGGGTTTCCACCCCGAGGGTTGACTAACGGTTCTCCACCGGTGGTCATATATTTTTGTGTATTGTATTTATTATTGTAATTTTAAGAATGTATTGTTAATGCGCTTAGACCTTGTTTAAGAATAAGCGCACTATAAAAATAATATGTATGTATGTATGTATATAAAGATACTGTCAAATGGGCTATATGAGGTAACTCATTGATGTAATTAGTGATGTATGAGAATCAAGATCCAGAGTGGTTCTAAGAGGAAATGTGTATGCAAAACAAGTAGAATATATCTTGGATTGAAATTCTTGTTTCAAGACAGCTTTGATAATGGGCCTGCATTCATGTTTTATTGGACCAGTACAATATCAAATATGAATCACCACCCCAAACTGCGCTAGAGCTCATCACTGTCAAAAATCAAGGAAATTCCAAATACGTCATAGACACTGGTTACATATGGGGACCAAATCACTGCCCGGGCAGCAACCCTGTGGTGGTTTGCTAATGGTTTGCCTCGCTTGGGAAGCCATAGGGTCATGGGTTCGAATCCCTGTGAAAACATGTTTTTTTCTCCTATAACGTAGTTGGACTTAATTGGGCTAGAAAACGAGCACCTCTCAATTCAAGGATAGGGTTTAAGTGTGATTTAATCCACTGTATGGCCAATGGGTTAATGCACTCTTAATGTAGCTAATGCATGTAAACATTGGTGTAATGGCAATAAGCAACTCTAAACATATACAATAGCATTCCTAGTGCCTACATATCACATATGCCTGATATTACAATTGACTAATGATTATTGTATTTTTCTACAACGATAATCGGCTTCTGGCCAAAACTTACTTGTTGTTTTCTAAATGAAATCCCAGCCATTTATCACTAGTTCAATCAGTATAGTTAATCGATACAAAAGCAATGGTATGACATGCACTCACACATTCATACTCAGCTTCTGGATGAAATCCTGTCCATACATCACTAGCTCCATCAGTATGGTAAGAATGACACTCACACACTGATTCTCACTCACATACCAAAACTCAGTTACTGGCCAGGATTTATAGTGTTGACTTGAAACTCACCATCGTCTTCGCGATGAAGTCCCAGCCATACATCATTAGACCCACCCGTCAGGCCTAAGATAAATTCATTATCTTGTCGTCTATGTACAGAAGCAATAGTTGCTCCATATTTCTCACACTGGTACTCTGCCTCTGGCCAAGATCTAAAGTCTTCACTCAGCATATAGCAATAACTTCCGTATGGGGTCCAATTTGGGTCACACGTTCCAGGAACATTTGGTGGGTCTGTTGGCATTGGAGCTAAAATGATAAATTGTTTCCTTGTTACATAATTTGTTAAATTTTGATATTTCTAGGTGATAACATAATGCATGTGGGTTTGGTTAAACTACAATTGAGGATATATTCACTGAAATGCACATCCATAGGTCCTTTCATTTCCATTCATCCTGTCTTTTGTCTGTGTCCATTATGGGTCATATTGCACATATAAACAACATTGGAACAAATTCAAATTTGTATGATAGTCATGACCAATTGTCATTTATGGAGACCACAAGGCTTTTTAAAAGTCATGCAATAGAATTGGTTTCTTTATTTGATCCCCTTAGGACTCAAGTGTGTCTCTAGAATGAACAAGTATGTATCTGTATTAATTCATAACAGTAGTATCTTGAAAGTCATTACTATGACTTCGTATATTAGACTAATCATACCAAAAGAATATTTGCAAAGAGGCATCAAAGTCCTGCTGCAGTCTGTGTCATCCCAAGATCCATCAAATTCCACAGCCACGCAGCCTTCTCCTGGTCCTTTACTTGGTTCACTCTGTCCCCAGTTGGTGTACCATACAGGCCAGCCATCTACCCAGCTATATTCACCAGCAACCTGTGATAGGGAATAAACTGATATCTGTAAGTGTACCACATCAAGTTGACAGCCACACAACCTTCTTTTGCCGGTCATATTTGGTTCAATCATTCCCAAGTTGATAAGTCATACAGGCTGGTCGTCTACCCAGCTTATAATCAGCTATCTGGGATATTTATATGTAATACATATTCATTCATATATTCATTCGTTAGTTTGTTCATTCATTCATTCATTCATTCATTCATTTAGTTTCAACCATTTACTTCTGATTGGATTTGACGCATGTAGGCCAAAGACAAAATGCTACAGCACATTGTTGTCTCAATTTTCAAGATTAAAAATTAGATTAAAAAAAGTTTGTTCGTTATGGGTATAATAGTATCATACCATTGAAAAGTGGTTTTGTTTAAACAAATGTCACTTCTGATAGGATTTGAAAGTCCAAAATTAGATCCCTGTGGAACCCCATATAATCTCACCTTATCATCTACTAAGCCAACCCACAGTAGGTTATCTCCCATTGAGTATATATTTGTAATACATTCAGTCAGTCAGTCGATTTCAACCATTTGCTTCTGATGGGATTTGACGCATGTAGGTCCAAGATTAGATCCCTGTGGAACCCCATATAATCTCACCTTATCATCCACTAAGCCAACCCACAG
>JXSR01S034258.1:20107-30109 GCA_000969725.1 Ophiothrix spiculata
TAATAGTATCATACCATTGAAAAGTGGTTTTGTTTAAACAAATGTCACTTCTGATAGGATTTGAAAGTCCAAGATTAGATCCCTGTGGAACCCCATATAATCTCACCTTATCATCCACTAAGCCAACCCACAGTAGGTTATCTCCCATTGATTATATATATGTAATACATTCAGTCAGTCAGTCGGTTTCAACCATTTGCTTCTGATGGGATTTGACGCATGTAGGTCCAAGACTAGATCCCTGTGGAACCCCATATAATCTCACCTTATCATCTACTAAGCCAACCCACAGTAGGTTATCTCCCATTGAGTATATATATGTAATACATTCAGTCAGTCAGTCGGTTTCAACCATTTGCTTCTGATGGCATTTGACACATGAAGGTCCAAAACTAGATCCCTGTGGAACCCCATATAATCTCACCTTATCATCCACTAAGCCAACCCACAGTGGGTTATCTCCCATTGAGTATAGCATGTAGGTCCATGACTAGATCCCTGTGGAACCCCATGTAATCTCACCTTATCATCCACTAAGCCAACCCACAGTGGGTTATCTCCCATGATATGTAGCTGAGTTTCCACAAATGCTTGTTCATACGGATCTATAATGCTAGCCAAGTCAGTGCCATCTGATTGGCACAGTGTCTGCGCCTCAGTGAAGGTCACTCCTGAGGGGTTTGATGTCAACACTCTGAAGCAGCTGTCATAGTATTGGACGTAGTTTACTTTGCATTTGTTGGGTAGGTCACCTGGGTCTGGAAGACTTGGATCTGTGAAATAAAATTATGAAAGTAACTGAACAGACTTGAAATACAAAATAAAAATTACATAGAAATACTTTTACAGAACTTTTGACAATATTACAAGCACAATTATAAGAATAGTATGACAAAATATCATAAAAAAGACAACAAATAGCCTACCTGGATTTCTCTGGCAGACATAGCCATTAGCTTTGTCACAGTGTACATCATTCCATTCACCAATATCATCTTTGTTGTTCAACATCTCCACACAGTCTTCCTGAGATGGGGAACAAAAATTAAACATAAATAAGTAAAATTCTGTGATCAAAATATTTGAAAATATCTAAAATAATATTGACTGCTGATAAATAAAATTCTTTACTTTGGCTTGTTGTATTCTGCAGACTGAAAAATGGATTTTTAAGGACTCAAGGACAATAGTCGTGGAAGAACATCCAGTCTCTGAGATCAGCATGTGTATTGTGCCTTCCTGTGCCTGGTACTATACTGTGTGCAGTGAATAAAGTTGTGCAACTTGTTTGCACCATGATTGGGGAATTCCTAGGTTTGTTTTCACCATGATCCCTGCAAACACAAAATGTTTTTTAAACGTTAAAAAAACATTTTTAAATGTTTCAAACATTTTGAAACTTTATTTTAATGTTTTAAAAACATATTGAGTTTGCTGGGATAAAGATGGGCAGTAGGTTGGCTATTGGCTATAATGAAGATTTTATTATTGAATTTTGATGTTGTTAATTTAAGAAGCTTTAATGGAAGTTGCAAAACTTTGTTTTGCTTACACTGAATTACATTTTTGTTTTCATTTTGTTTAAACTTGTTCCACGTTTCTTTGTCCTCAATTAGGACTTTTGTTTGTGTAAGTTCAAAGATTTTTTTGTGCCATTCTGAAGATATTGCCTAACTTCTCCACACTTAAGGCATTTGTGTGTTTATGTGCGTTAATACGTCTGATTCTGATCACTATATGGAACTCTCTCACTTATTTGAAGCAATGATATTTCTGTTATGTTTCACTCCACTCTGCTGAATACAAATTCATGTTTTTCATAAACTTTATTCAGCACATTTGTACGAGCAAGTGCATACAAAAAAGGAGGTCTGAAAATGTTTTCAAATGTTTTGTTCTGGTTCAAGTGCCACCCTGAAAAACATTGCCCAACTTTTCTACATAAAACAAAACATGAATGTGAATGCATGGATTTGAACACAAACCCCGAGATAAATTTAGGCCAATTGACATGTGTATTTTGTAAGTTTATGGCAATGTTAAGCAACATTTTCTATTATACAATAGAACTGCATACCCTACAGTAACTTTCAAATTTGAGGTAAATGGATATATTTGTCCTCCCCAAGATTCCTACACAATATACTTAAAAATAATATGTGAAAACGAAAATTTGAAACAAAAATGCGTCACTAATTAAACAATTTGAAAGAATTTCATTGTTATCAGAATATTAGATAGATAAAATGACTCAAATTTGTTGCTCACGTGAATACACACAAATGCCTTAAATAATGTTGAGAGTGGAGAAGTTAGGCAATATCTTCAGGGTGGCATATAAAGAGTGGGTGACAGGCAACTTCATACATACGCATGGGTTACCACCCACATGCCAAGAGTTCCACAGGTGCCCCTTTGTGAAAACATAAATCAGTGGAATTATACCTTATCCAAGACCACATTGATACCCCATCTCAGAAAAATCCAAGCCCATACCTACACAAATAAATACCATATCTGACACCTTTCCTGTTCAAATGGATACACTGCCTGAGAACATATGAAAATCTAACAACTTAGCACCATTGACATGATTTGATTTTTCAAACTCTTTCAGAATCTTTATGGTATTTTAGAAAAAAATCATCAATCTAGCAATATATTTAACTTGATACCAAATGTAAGATTTAAGTAGACTCTAATCAATTTTAATATCCTGTATCTAAGTCTGAAGACTTAGCCAAGTCTAAGATTTTTAGACACATGAATGGTTACTCAATCAGAATACCCATTCTGGCCATTCATCCTCTCATTCGGGCCCTCAAGTTTGTTACCCACGTGTGATACCCGCAATGCTTTGATGAAATCATGTTGAGAAGTTAGGCAATCTTTTCGGTTGCCAAACATGTATGCATGTCAATGGGTCAATCCAGTTCTGAGTGTGCGATGGCTCACCCCAAAATGGGGGACTTTGCGACAGAACACTTTTCAAGAAACTGCTGAAAATAGGTAGCAAAAAGTCACAAAATAAAGAAAATAATAAGAATTTCCAGCAGATTTTCTGTTGTAAAATTTAATAGCCTTGATCAATTTCTACAAAGCTTAGAAAATGCTGTTACCAATGAAATGATAAAATCAAAAATTGATATCATCTGCAAAGGCCCCCTTTTGGGGTAGGCCATCACATATGTACTCCCAAACCAATGAAAATCTGCATTTTGGGCACATTTAATATGTTCATTTCAAAATAGATGGCGCTATTCATAAAAATCCATTTTAAGATGCAGAACGTGTATGTTGTCACATACTACCGTAATAAGATATGCAAATGAAGCATCTGACATCAATAACATTTTGCTCATCAATTTTCAGCCAAACTACTCACAAATCAAAACCATAATCGATAATCAACCATAATCAATAATCAACAATAATCAATAATTTGAAATTTGTATAGCGCCCTCTTTTTTGCACAAATCTGAAATAACTAAAAATACCCAATAAATAGGCTTAAAACCAACTTAATTGCAACTGAAATGAATTGCACTTTGAGAACAGGTTTAAAACTTTATTTTGCAACACATTCCAGCTATTTATACAACTTTTGCAAGTTTTTGTTGTTGTTGTTGTTAAAAATTAATAAATGTTCGCTTCAAACAACAGAATGGAACCAGACACTAAGGAACAATTTGGATACTTGCAATATTATCAAATGGACACAATAACCTCCAATCCATGCCAATATGTATACACCCAACAGCTTTAATTAAATAATGTGAAGAAGTTAGGCAATCCCAGTCCCCTTGCATTTGCCAACCATGAATGCATGTACATGTGACCTCCAAATTTTTTAGAATATAGTTATTAAAACATTATTACATATCAGGAGTAGAATACCCTACTCTTTCAGATACTGAATACGATTACATGTAGAGATATGTGAATGGTTCTTCTATACTAATGGCATAACATTCCCTTTGAAGGATGATAATCTCTCATGACTATTTACCCAACTCTTAATACCTCATGTGAGGAGCAGAGAATATCTAACCCAATGATGCCACCAAGTCACATAAACGTCTAACCACATCTGTGATTCTATTCTTGCAAATGCCCTCACCTGGAATCAACTTGAGTCCAATGCATGCCAAACACCACACTACTATTAAACCTAACATTTGTTCAGAATAGTAGACAAGAAAGAGCATTGATTGATAGCTCCTGTTATCATGATTCTTCAAAGGTAAAAGTATCCCGGGGGGGGGGAGATATTCAAAAAAAATTGTTAGGTATGTGCATCCGCAATATCTAACATAAAGTCTTGGGAACAACTTATTTTTGGTCAAAAATAGGGTCTATGGAACTGATTATTTTCTGAATTTAGGTCTCAGAAACTGCTTTTTTCCCATAAAAATATGACTATTTGAGCTGAAAATCGCTCAAAATTAGGTTGAAAACTTCATAAGACATACTTTTGAGTAATTTTCTTTGAAAATGAGAGTCTTCCGAACTGAAGTAATCTTGAAATAGCACCTTGGGTAGCAGAAGAGGAGACTTGAAAAGGAGGTCTTAAGGGCGACACATACCCGTACCTTCTGTCAATGTATGTGCCCCCCCCCCTGGAAAGTACTTTGCTTGTAATCTGAACTGCATATAGAGCATTTTTAATTGCAACTGGTCCCTTACCTGACCAGCCTCATTCGGTTCTCCTCCATTCCAATTTGTGAAATCTACCGGTGTCCCATCTGTCCAGCGGAATTGCCCTGGTTCTACTATATCGCTCAAACCAATCCACATACGGTAATTAATGTCCTTCATTTGTGTTGTCAAGAAGGCTGTCAAAGTAAGCAAGTAAATGTATGTTATTCCTATTAAACAAGGTCTTGTTTCAATCTCATTTCCGTAACCACTCTAAGGTTGGTGTAAAATCATCAGTTATGGAATAGTGTTTGCTCAAAAATTAAGCATCAAAAATTAAATATATATAAAAGTATATATTTCTAGTGGTGAATTTTCATGGTTATAACATCACAATGGAGATGTTAGTTTATGAACAAAATGTGACATATTTGCTCTTTTTTTCTGGCTTCAAATGTTTCTGGAAAGCTTAACTAAAATTAATTTTGGTAAAATGTTAAACTTGTTTACTTTTTATATCCAAGATAAATTTTCCTTATTTTTGTATTTTCATCTTTATTTTCTAAATTGTAACTAAAGATGGGTAATATTGCAATCTTCACCTGAAATGTTGATTTCAACTTATTTTGGGCCTAGCTTTAGTGACAGTATATGATATAATAAAAAATTGACAACACAATAGACATATCTGAAGATGAAGAAGCTAAAAAAATCAAAATTAAATTAACTTTTATATTAGTTCCAAATTTTCAGTTCCTAAATCAAATACCAAAAACTTTTCCTGTAAATCAAAGAGCAAAAAAAACTTTTCCAAAATGATGGTTCAGCATAAGACTCAAGCAAGCTAGAAGTATAGATCTCCTAAAAACTAAAATACTATGTTATGTCTCTTGCAAGCATTCCAAGAATATGATTTGAAAATAACATGATTTTACCCAATCTTTGCCATGTCTTGCTTATTTTGCAGTTAGTGTTGTGTGTTTTCTGTCTAGCATGATTTGAGTTTCCACAAATTTTCCCAGGGGTATGTTACTTTAGAGTTGTTTTTGGCCTTCAAGCATACTTCTCCATGATTTTGTTTATTATTCTTGCACTTTTATATTGTATTTTTATGGAAATAAGATTGAAAAAAGATCCTTATTCGTAAATTCTTGAGTTAGAGCATTTAAGACATTAGTTAAAAGAAATGCTTGCGGTACTTTAAAAGAGCAATTCTAAATTGTCATCATTTCTCATATGTCATTTCTCATGATAAGTATTTTCCCTGCCAAATAATGATTCTGTTGACATTTTAATTTTTGGGGGAATCATGGGCAATCCCGTTCATATATATTTTTCCAGGACGCTGGCTAATCCACTGTCAAGATTTTCTTTTACCAGTGCCTTTGGTTTCCATGGAGTCATGCAAGCCATACTTATTTCTTCATATTTCAAATTCTCTAAATTCATACACTTACATTGTGCCTGTTGATAGTGAAGAGTTGCCAGTTGCATTCCCTTAGACTCGCACGCAGACCTAGCATCTTGCCATCCAACCCTGTCAGCAGCATCCTCACCAAAGAATTGATAGCATCGGTTGTCATATTTGAATGCACCAGTAGGACAGTTGCCTACTGGGATTGGTGTTGGTGCATAGGTTATTGGAGCAATGTTACCATTTGATTTCTTACATACAAATACGAGTTTGTCGCCACAATTGAGATCATTCCAGACGCCTGTCTCAGCTAAAAATTAAAAAAGAACCAATATGCGATATATTAGCAAACAAAACAACAGGTTCCACAGCACAAATTGATATTCCTACTGTTTTACATGCAAATATTGTGTCTTGTTTACATCAAAATGTAACATTTATGGTGTGATAATGCAATAAAACAATTGATTTTCTAATAAACAATGAAATTTTCTGTCATTTAACAAGCATTTTAAGTGGGGTTAAGCAGCTCGATTTTTCCCTACAGTACCCTACATATTTTCCATGTTAAACTGGATGATTTCTAGACCATTTTTGCGTCTCTCAATTTAGAGGAAAATGATCAAATATGAGCTTATATTGGAGAAAAACTGAGATGTTTGCATCTATATTTGTCGATAGTAGTGTAAAGCAAAAATCTAGAACAAAACTTAGCCACTCAACCCACATTTCAACTACTTTTGAGACGCTTTAGTGCAACCAGTGCGTCATGTCAGCGCCCACTAGCCATAGGATGGTGTGGGGTGGATCAATTAGTGGTGTGGAATCAACATGGTTATGTTAGTTCTCAAACATAAAAACAACTATTTCAAAATAATAACTCTACATTGTACAACCAGTGGTTTCTCTGTTCCATTTTGGCTGCCCCACAGGTTACCATCAACTATCCAGTCAGCATATCATGAGATAAAGTCAACAACTTAAAAAAATATGGGAAACCGTTATGCCTCATCTAGAATAGACTATCAAAAACCTATTCAATATGAAAAATTAGAAAGATAATATAGTACCAGTGTTATATATTTCACTAAATGATACAAAGCAATTACCATTACTAGTATGTTGTTATTATAGGAAACCATCCAAACCCATTCATCTTAAACTTAATTATGTGCAACCATGGACCAACCTAATGCTTTGTCAAACGTACATTAATGTATAAACCCAAATGTACGCCTAATGTACTTAATTCCACTGTTGTATTGCTTTATACATTGTTGTTCGTCAAATGACGAATGAATTCATTAAATTATTTTGGCACATATTGTCTAAGGTTTTGTAAAGGTATACCCAAATTTGCATTATTTGGCACAATTTTTGGACAATTTTAAAAAGAAAATCCATCAAAATGTGCACAGAAAAGGAGGATCAATTTCAGTTTCAGTTTCAGTTTATTTTTCCATCAACAAAGAATATAATAAATAAATTGAAAAATGGAAGGATGACCAAAAAGAGCAAAGCTTGTAAGGGTTTGGTCACCCTTTACAAAGAATATATATATGTGCAAAAACGAGGACAAAACATTAGACACGAAGACAAGGTGACAAGACTAAAGACAAGACTACAGACAAGTGCAGATGTGTGTCGGCAAGGATCAATGATAACATAGTAGCATATAAGTAATAAGCAGCAAAAAAAATATGTCATGCTTATCATAACATATAAAGCTTTATATATATAAACAAGTAGTGAGATATTACCGTATATATGTACCAGGGAAAAAAATGATTTAGGCATAATGTGAAATAAGATTCATCTTATAGGCACCTTTATACAAGTTCAGTGAAGTATTATTACAAATATCATCATGAATAGCGTTCCACAGTAACGGACCCTGTCTAAAATTTAAATACCAGGGAGCCTGATTTTGCTACCCAAATTTGCATCACATCCCTATAATCACTTTTTACTAAGTCCCCTGGGAACAAAATGCTACTTACAAAACTGATAGAATTCTACACACTGTTCTTCGCCATTGGCATCATTAGGCTCTCCATTGTCCCAGTTGATGTAATCTAGAGGTGACCCATCAGACCACCTGGAGACAAACACAAAATATTACACAAATTTTGTGAATTGTACAATTCATAATATGTTGGGATCACCCTGTACGTACACTTTGCAAAATTCATACAAGCAAAATGTAATTTTTAAAGAATATTAATTTTCATAAAAATCTTTCAATACAACTATTTGCAGCATATATAACCTTGATATATAAAGTAAGCAATCAGACTCTGTTACAAGATCCATAGAATATCCCTTGTATTCTACAACACTGTGAACTGGTGTTGTTGTGTTGTGTAAGATAGTAGCAATGATTGATTAGGATTAATTAAGACCAAATCCCTGTGTATTGATATACTTTGTGCATGAATCATTAATGATTAAGGCATTATTTTTGGTTAATTTGGTTTCTATCACATAAACATGATATGAAAACAAACCTTGAAAATATGTTTATTTGAATATTCAGCAAGATTGGGTAAGTTGATATGATTTGAAAAAATATAGACTATTTTTTGTGGCATATGGTCATATTAATGGATGTGTGTTAATTGGTCCATCATTTTTCTATCAAAAAGAATGAGTATATAGTAAATCAAGGAGACAGAAAGTTACTAGTTTGACCCCAACTATGATTTTTTCCATATCTATACCCCACTCACAAGCAAGAAGAGAAACATAATGATGTCTCACCCCAAATGGGGGGGGGAGGACTTTGCAGATGATATCAATTTTGATTTTATCATACCATCTGTTACAGCAATTTCTAAGCTTTAAAATGACCCGTTACGTCTTGAAATCAATCAAGGCGATCACATTTTACTACAAAAAATCTGCTGGAAATTCTGATTATTTTCTTTATTTTTTGCTGCCTGTTTTCACCAGTTTCTTGAAAAGTGTTCTGTTGCAAAGTCCCTCTTTTTGGGGTGAGCCTTCACAATTATTGTGCATGTGTCAACTTGCAAACTAGGAAATTATTTATTACTTACGAGTATGCTCCATTCGCTGAAAAAGTCCTCAGGCCAATCCAATATTTGATATAATCATACATTCTTTTAGTCTGTTAGTGGAAAATCAATACATTTAAACGGATCACAAAGATGTTAACAATTGTTATTTTTGGAAAAGTGTTCATGAAGTCTACATCAAAACCAGTTAGTTGTAAGAATCGATCAAGTCAATTGATATATCAAGACAATAAGACTGAATGTCTAATCATGATCGAAGCATACAATCCACAAGCAGTGTATCACAATTCAAGATACAAACTAAATCTATCTTTATACTAACAGGCAGACAACTATTGGAACCAGAATATCACGGAACACCAAAAAGATTGTGAGAAAATCGCAGACAAGAGATCTACCAGGGCAGCCCGCAAAAAAAACCTTCTGAGGTGTACATATCAGCAATTACTGAACATGTGGGGCAACACAACACCATCTTATCAAATTGGAAAGTGTTAAGATACTGGACAGAGACTCAAATGCCTTATCTAGAAAAATAAGAGAGGCCATATAAGTCAGACAACGGGGTAAAAAGGTCATCAGCCATGACCAAGGTATATTTTTGTTAGATCACATACAGAATCAACTGCTAATTAAATCAAAACTTCATGTGAAAGAGACTACCAAGTCAATGGATTTGGATCATCATGGGAAAAACAGCAGTGGACAACACAAAACCTCTGATCAAGAGGTTGAAAGCTAAAGAAATGTGAGTAAATGTGGATTTGTCTTTACAAAATCTTTTCATATTGCTGGTACTACGGTGTGAATGTCCATGTTATATCTACATATACAAACAAATATGGTGTCTCTCAATACACACTATTAGTTTTCAACATGGTCTAGAATTCATAAATATTTTGGACCTTAAATTTC
>JXSR01S034258.1:55538-67248 GCA_000969725.1 Ophiothrix spiculata
ATTAAAAGAGAAGCAAATTCATCAAAAAAAATAATTTGTTTGCTCATCACAGGTGTAAACAAGATATTTTTAAGATATGAAACTATACACACTATTTTCACATCATTTCCAAAGAAAGTAATTTAAGTTGGTAAAGAATTGCAATTTTCTCCAATATTCCTCAAAATCACAAAAAACTACTGGTAGGTTATATTACTATAAAAATGTTCTATCAATTAATGTAAAAAATATATATAGGTAAAAAAGTAGTGGGAAGAATCTAGGCCAGTCCCTTTAAGTACTCATGCAAGATTGGTGCCGCAAAGCTATGCGGTTTATGTTTCAATTTGTTTAAGCAATATTATCAATAAAATATAATTTATATGAATTCTACATGGGAATGAAATAAGCATCTACCAAAAATGGCTTTAAGCACCCTAGACCAGGAATGGAACAAGTGTGATCATTCATCTCAAACCAGCCTTAAATACGGCCTCTTGGTACTCACACTAAGAATTATCTTAAAGTTGTACTTACGTGTGGGTGCTGCAGTTGGTAAATCCGCTGAAAACAAACAAAATGACAAATAAATTTTAGTACAAATTTAAGAACAGGTTTAGACAAAATGCTTATTCTGAATGGTTATGCATCATATGTTTCAAAAGTAAAAAATGCAGTGTTTTTTTTAAGAGACCCTAATGGTTAGATTTGTTAGGATTAAAAGTTAAATAAAATCAGAGTGATCTTAAAAATGATATTGAGACAGATGGACTGAGGTCTTTTCAGGCATTTTGTGTTGCACTGATTAGCCGTTGTTATCTGTATAAAATTAGCCTAGTCATAATAAGTTTCTTGAAGCCTAGCGATATTTGTTCCATTATAATTACTATAGTAGAAGATACTTCGTCATGAAAGTGCAAGAAACTCGGTAGCTCTTTTTTCATAGATTTGTTTTGCACACTGTAAAATGTCCATTCTTGGGTCAGTGGCTCTTGCAATAGAACCATTCAAAAACCACTGACATATGGGAGAGAAATTTTTTCAAGTTCTACTGAAAAGATGTTAAGGGGTTTTCTCTGAGATGCAGTTGCTTACGACTGCGGGATAACGATTTTTTTGATAAATAGTAAGAAATCAAAAAAATGTTTGCATCCGTTTTTGCGTGCTCAAATTTCAATGCACACTGAACGCATGCTTTACTAACGCGTTTGGTTAATCACGCGCCGCCTAGCTGCGTAATATATACGCGGGAAATATGCAGACGCAACACAAATCTTGTTGCATCAAAGTAAGCAAATTTTATCAAAAAAATGTCAGTTTTGGTCGTTTTTCTTGAAAACTAACACGGTGACCATATTTTTTTATTTCAGTATTTTGAAGAGCACAAAAAGTGCTTTAACATATGTAAAAATTAAACAAATAAATGGAGCATTTACTATTTTACAAGCACATGATCGACATTTCGAGTTTTCCCTTTACTTTGTTAATTGGTTGATTTTTTGGGAAAATATGTACTTTTTGAAATTCCTGTATCTCAAAAACGAGCACGGTGACCTATATTTTTTATTTTAAAATTGTTATCAGCACAAATAAATCTACCAAATACTAAATTTTTAAGAAAATAAATGGAGTATTTGCATCTCAGAGAAAACCCCTTAAAAAATATAACATATGGCAGTCATTGTATATACAACTTTCTTGCACTCACATGACGGGTCTTGTAGACATGAGCATTCAAACATAATGAATCATTTGCATTATATTATCCATCTTCTGGTATTGCCTTATTATAATTTTGCTTGTTTTGCTTGTCAGAATTTAATTTTATCAATTAAAAGAGGAAATCCATTGAAAACATTGAAACAGATAATTTATGCTAACTCTATTCTATATACTGATTCCAATAATGTAGTAAGACGCATGTACACAAAAATGTTTTTTTTTTAAACTTAGTAGTGCCAAGTTTAAATCTAAAGAATTGCCATCAGCTTGATGAGTATTTGCCAACAGTAATGTTGCTTAAATTTGTTTTTGCAATGACTTGCTTCATTGAAAGGTACAGTGTTGCAGCTACAAGAGTTTTGTAATTCTGGCAAATTAAATATGTAACTTATAAAGAAAATAATAAGATGTTTCAGAGCCATTTTAACTTTAAACCCAAATGTCTCATTTTTATTCTCTTTCAAATTTATAGTTTTGTCAGAGGTCACAAAATTGTACCTATTAATTTTGTTTATCAGTTTTTGAACAAGTTGTATTTTTAAGACTTTGGCATCCAAAGACATTCGCTCAACCTACCAAGAAAACTTCAGATGAGTAGAAGCTTCAAATTTTCTTGGGTTTGTTTAGTTAATAACAACATGCGCAATTGACATTCGCTTTCATTGATTTAAACGATATTCGCGAAATTAGAGCAGCATTTGCTCTCCCGCTTAGCGAATATGTTATCGGAGTGAATATCAAGAGAGAATGTCACTTGGAGGAGTGAATGATTTTGGATGCTAAGCCTAACCAAAGCAATATAGGTGGCACTGACATAGAAAGGTGGACTCCCATTTCAAGCACTGATTCTTGCCATCCAGTAAAATATCACACATACTTCTCACAGACATACTTACTAAGATTACAAAATCTGAATTTTCCATCACTTCCCCATCCAGTAGAATACCCCACATACATGACATCAATCGGTTCCGGGTCAGTGTAGGTCAAGAAAGCTCCTTGCGCTTCTTTGCCAACGTCCATCTTGCCGGTGTTCATGTTGTAGGCGATCCAGAAGCCACGCCACTCATTGGAGTTCAAGATGTTTGGCGTGGACACCTCCTTTTCATTAGCACACTATGGTGACAAGGATGGGTTGAATAAAACAACACAAAAAATACACATAAGTGACTTGTTACATCAAAAGTTACAGGTTGTAAGTCGCGCAAATTTGAAGATGCAGGCAAATTAAACTTGCAAATAAAAAAGAAAATAATAAAAACATTATTGTCACTATTCATCATACTTTCAAAACTTGAAATTTTCACAAGCAAGGTATCATTTTAGAACTTATTAATTTTTTTTTCAAATGACATTAAAATCTGATGTTGATTTCCAGATGGATCATGGACAATACAAACATTTTAAACAGAGATTAAAATCAATTTATATTGCTCAACTTAACATGTTGGACCACAATCAATCTCAATTTGGGATAATTTAGTCCTTATTGTGACTTCGGGTTCATCAAGTACTGATATTTTTCAGATGACACCTCTTATCCCGTGTGTCATCAACAATTCAACAACTCACTGTATCTCCTTTACCACAATTACATACTGAGGCTCAAAATTGGCTAAATAAAGCAAGACAAAACATAATTTTCATTTATTTTTCCAAACCAAGTTGCCAAGTTTCCTGCCTTTCGTGCCAATGGCATGCCATACAGCCTAGGAGCACTGATCTTAAGACATAATTTTCAAAAAAAAATAATTTTTTACCAAATATGCCATACACTCACATGCCAAAATTGGCAATCATACCTGTACACATCTCCTAATAGCAGACTGTGTATTCCCCCAACCTCCTATCACGATTTCATACATAGGGTTAGCATCCCCGGCGATAGGTGAGAGGCCTATATGGACGTCATTATCTGCTTGCACTTCAAAGTAGATGTATTCCACTGATTTCTGAGCCGGATGGTAGCGATAGTAGTATTGGTCATCTGTGTCTCCTGATGTGTATTCATCACATGCTGAAAACATAAATCACCAATAGAATAGACTAGCCAGGTTTTCTTAATTCTTTCTTTCTATATGTAGATTCTACGTATACCATTTGAATAAACTTCACAAATTGTCATATCGATTTAGAATTGGGACTTGTATGGTCAGAAGGGGTCTGAATTAGTAGGTCATGAGTTTGAATCAAGGACTTTAAAAGAGGAATCCTGAATTGTCACTTTTTGGATTTGTTTGGAAATAGCCCCGATAGCTGGGCAAATTGTGCAAATCTTAAGGTAATGCATAGACAGCATATGAGTTCTATTTTAAGCAAAAACCATGTCCACTTTCCAGCAGCATCTATTATGACTTGTTTTGTTATCCCATTTTGAAGAGTCTCAATGCTCAAAATGTGGCACGTGTAGCCGTTAAATGCTGGATGTACAATAACTCGCCCTCTTTGAGGAACAATGCAAGATGGTTGCTATCCCATAGGGTACACATGGCAGTCAAAATGAGTGCCGATTCCCCTCATTAACTCTTTAATTTGAACTCGGCTACAGCCTTCAAATTGAGTGATACTTTTTTTTTTGTAATTTCAAAAATGAATAGCCAATTTTAAAAATGATTGATGTCTCGATCATTTTGAAGCCTAATTAATTCTTTTTCAAGTAATATAAAAATCTGCACTTTGTCAATGGTTGCAAACTTGTACCTTTTGATGTAGCATGTCATATAGAAGATGTGAATGCTAAATTGATGTTTTTGTAACTTATTTAAAGGGACGATCCTGGCAAAGTATCACATGCTGTGTATGTGTCAAGGAAAAGCATGTAGACAAATGCATATTTCAATTATTAACCTACATTTTTGAACTAATTAAATAACATTAAATATGTAATGGATGAAATTATCTGTTATTATGATTTGGCAAAATAAATATTTCTGAAGAAATGTCATTACATAAAGTTATTCATTATCTACCTTTAGGCAATTTGCACATGTAGTATGAAGTATAATCACAAGGTAGATCGTTCCACAGTCCAGCTTGGGTTTCTCCATTCCTCATGTGAGTACAGTCTTCTCCAGCATCACCCCAGTTATCAGGTTGTCCTGGTGCCCAGTTGGTGAAATCAACCTGCATTAATATTACATAAGATTGTATCAAAGATCAGTATAACACAAATGAGAAAGAAGCCGTAAACAAGGGACATGGGTTACTTGTACATCAAAGTTGGGCAACTGTGAATTAGTGAATTAGTGATCTTACTGAGACAAATCATGTGACGAAAAGGGAGGCATTCAGTTAAAAATTCTAAAACTTTTGGTCTTGTAGTGCCAAACCTGCAAATGGGCTTCATGTGATGTTCAAAATGAAATAAGGGAGTCACCGAGTAACCGCCGGCTAATAAAGCGGGCGGTTTGTTTGTTTTTATGCATCATGGTACATAACCCAAACTTATCAGTCTGCGAGAACTTAGATCTATTCGCAGCTTCAGATGTTCGAAGAAATGCAGAGTCATGAAAACCTGAGAAAGCCAACTTGATCACAACATTTGCTTAATATCTGAAGTTTATGACAGATCTGACCATTAAATTTAGGCAAATATTTGTTTTTTTGGCATAATATTGCATTTCATGAGTTATAATTGCTCATGCAAGAGATTGAATAAAAACTTGCTAGATTTCTTACCTATAATAAAAATTTCAATGATCACGAAAAAAAAAATTGTAAACTGTGATATGGAAATAAACATAAATGATTCAATAATCCTTCATCCATTACAGGTTGATAATCGCCAAGTTGTCGACATTTGGGTTGATTATATGATATCCAAGACAAAATGTGAAACTATATAGCAATCCCATAAAAATGTAAGTTCAGAAGATCAGATTTTATTCTTATTCAGTTTATCCTACTACTTGATTGAATGCAAATGACCATAAGCTTATATAAACAAACTTATTTTTTATGAATTATTGCGCTTTGGTCTAAATTGTATTAAATATCAGATTGACATAATTCCATAGAATGGATTTTAAAAATCCATTCTATGGAATTATGTCAATCTGATATTTAGATTCAAAGAAATGTTAGTCAAAGCCTTTATTTACTTACAGGTAATCCGTCTTCCCATTCAAAGTTGCCTTCATGAAAACCAATCCAGATCCAATCATTCACCATGTTCACACGCACTGAAAAGGATCGGCAAGGCCTAATTACTTACGGGTGATACGTCTTGCCATTCAAAGTTGCCTTCATCTGATATATCATGGAAACCAATCCAGATCCAATCATTCACCATGTTCACACGCACTGAGAAGGATCGGCAAGGCCTAATTACTTACCAGTGATCCATCTTCCCATTCAAAGTTGCCTTCATCTGATATATCATGGAAACCAATCCAGATCCAATCATTCACCATGCTCACACGCACTGAAAAAGATCGGCAAGGCCTAATTACTTACCAGTGATCCGTCTTCCCATTCAAAGTTGCCTTCATCTGATATATCGTGGAAACCAATCCAGATCCAATCATTCACCATGTTCACACGCACTGAAAAGGATTGGCAAGGCCTAATTACTTACCGGTGATCCATCTTCCCACTCAAAGTTGCCTTCATCTGATATATCATGGAACCCAATCCAGATCCAATCATTCACCATGTTCACACGCACTGTAAAAAGAAAGGCATTAGTTGAATTCATACACTCAGTGTCCAGGATCTACCTGTACACATTGGTGAAAAGTGCCATACTAGGCCTCGAAAATTGTTTAGTTTTGTATAATACATTGATTTGGAATTATCTTGAATTGCATAGCTCTCTTTAGCTGCTATATATGGAGTGGTATAGGCTTGAGCAGATATCAGAATTCTGGTTAACATCGGGAACCTTTGCCCAATTATAGTGGTGAAAACTAATGTTCAATGTTCAATGTTTATTTTTCCATAAGACAAAATATATATAACAATGCAATAATATAAATCGTACAATAAATAGAATACTGAAATTATGTCTTAGGAGGAGTAGACCAGAAGGCCAAAAAGGCCAGATAAGAGCCTACCCCATTAATTGTTTCAAGAAAAGGAAAGTTTACAATACAAAACAAGACAACACAAAATGGATGCCAGCACAAATAAAAAATGCGAGTCAATGTTTAGATTCTATCATAATTTTGAATAAGAGATGCTTTAAGTTGATTACAAAAATGTTTGACAGTTTTGGATTCTTTTATTACTTTAGATAGTGAATTCCACAAAATTGGACCAGGGACCAGATGAACGGATGCTCCGATCAGAGAAAACTTTTCTATTCTTTATCACACTAAGATTAGTGGCATATCTTGTTTGGTAATTATGAACTTCTGAACGTTTAGTAAAATAATAGGTAAATGCAGTTGGTAAATGGTTGATGGAAAATCTGTACATAAATTACCCCTAGTTCAAGTGTATAACATATCAGCAACAGTAAGCAAGTTAAGTTTTGCAAATAAAGGTGCCGTATGAGCTCTTCAATGACTATTTGAAATAGTTCTTATTGCCCATTTTTTATTTTTTATCAATTTCTCTAAATATGATTTACATGTATTTCCCCAAATGCAACTCTATGGAGAAAATATTGGCCCTCAGTAAATATTGAATTTTTTTGCAAATTTTTAAAACATTATGGTGTCAAAATCATGTAGAGTATGTGGTATTGAAGTAGCAACACGATGACATACAGCTCATTATTTCACAAATTTGGTTCTTGCCAAAAAAGAAGAAAAAAGAATGGATGCTTGAGTAAAGTGTTGATTGATTTCACCCCAGAAGAAAATAAGGAGAGTTAGTTTTGAATCATTGCGATGCGTATGATGTAGGTTCACTTCTGGTTATACATCCAGACACACTACTTGCATACTTGAAGGTGCAAAGCAGGCTTCTAATACCAGGTCCATTATGTACTATAGCCTAGTCTGGATCGTAGGAAACCATTGTGCAATCTTGGTGTCTTGGTCCTCATTGAAAATTGCTGACATTTGTGACAAATGATTTATACTCCTTGATCTTGTCACATTTAGTAATCATCAGAGAAAAAGTAGATTTAAATTATGCAATCCTTTAAGAATGTACTTACATGAATGATAAGACTGTTCTTCTGGGGTAAGGATACTGGTAAGCTTAGCCCCAAATGCTTCACATCCAAGCTTGGCATCAGCATAGGTAACCTTGGTTTTTTCAAGATAGTAACAATTATCACCATTCAAACTCCAGCCTGGAGGACAGTCACCTAGAGCTGAAATAGCAACATACATTTACAACCATAGATCCCAGAAAGGGTCTGTGTTCAGACTAATTTGGTGTGATGGCATTGAGTTCAAGGAATCATCAGTAAAGTCATTTATTTACTAATGGGGTATTTGGTACATGAGAAGCAGTAACGGTTGTTAATAATTAACTCTTTAGACACATTAGTCTTTTCTTTAATTATCCATGTCCTATGGAAACACCAATCTTCCATTTTAGAATGTTGCCATGCCTGCAGAAGACTTGGAGAGCAAAATTTAACACATTTTCATGTCAAATTCAAATTGCAACAATTTGCAAAAAAAATTAATGATTTGTTTGTTGTTTTCCTGATATTGTTTCCCTGATCAGTACTGGAAATAACAAATGAAGTATGCTGTTCCGAATATTGGTTGAATTTCAGAAAAAATCAATATAACACAAAAAATTGATGACTCTAACATAAGATGGAAAAAGTTAATTTCATTATTTTATAAACCTGTATTTAATTGGTTATATCTTATAATCATATTTGTACACTTATTTTGATCATGTGACATACTGCACATAAATTTCTCAAACAACAGACAAGATTTTATAATGAACACATTTGGAAGATCCTGGTAAAATGTAAAATCGGCCCATTCTGGATCAAAAATTTTGTCTTACAGCACAATTATTATTTGAGAAGTAAAACTAAAGTGTAATCATACTTACGCACATTAGGTGGAACAGGGTTCACTGGTTGGCCTGGAAATGAAAGAAAAAGAGAATATTTTTTAAATAATTACAATTTCAAACAAACCTGTTAGCTTAATGGCCTGTTGCAAGCTTGAACATGCTTTAAAGGGCCATTGGACAAAATTTTGAAATCTTATTTGTGGATGATTTACACTGCATATGTTAGAAAAGAGCAGTCAATTACCAGATGTTGGGAAATTTTTGATCAAAACCCTCAGAAAAGTCAAGAATTTGAATTTTATTTTATTTGTGGATCTTTGGTATGAGGCTATTCTTTAAACGTATTTCTTGATGCTATATATCAAGAAAGATCCTAAGATTTGTTTGTAAAACATTCCTTTCACATCTTTGAATGCAGATAAATCAAAAGAAATTTGGAGTTTGTATTAGATCTCCTAAAAAGGCCAATTTTAAAAATTCAACTATAGAGGGCAGTATTTATCGTTGTCGACAACGATCATTAAAAATAAAAGAATATCTAAATATTTTGCTATATAGGGTTTGAAGTTGACAGTAAAACTTTGCATTCTGTCATTATAACTGCTTATACTTCAAATGATGTAAAAATCTCAAAATACTTGGGGAAAAGGTTGGGGATGAAGCTGAATTTGTCCAATGCCTCTTTAATATTGGTCAATCACTTTTCACACTTCATCTGTAAAATTGTAGAATATGTGGGTATTTTGTGACAATTCTTAATAAACTTTTATTCTTTAACTGACATGAGTAATTGTGCAAAATGAGCACCCTACCTATTTTACTACAATTTGCAAATGAGCTCTTATCGAGAGAAACAATTCTGAATTCCTTGATGTAATCACTTACGAGGAACCTCTGAACTGATCTTAAGAAGTCCTACTTAAGAGGGCAAAAATAAACTATAGGCAAAATAAAAATTTATTGGACAATGTAAGCACAAATCCAGGGTAGGGGTTGAATTGACAAATAATGAGGCCCTGCAGTATGGATTTATGTTTACACTGCCCAATAAATTATTGTTTGGCCTATAGTGAAAAAATAATGTTTCACTGCTACCTTGACACATATAAGCAGACAAATGGTTAGCCTTGGACAGCTTCGTTTTGCATCCATTTGAACCCCCCCCCCCCCACCCCCTTGGCTTGCTTTAGGCCAGAATTTATAATTTTCTTTAAAATGTAAACCATTTAGTTCCTTTTTTTTTTTGCATCTGCTTACCTACTGGTACCTTGCAGACAAAAGCTTGAAGTCCATAGCAGTTGGTTGTACTCCATTTGCCATCTTCAGTACCTTGATATAACAAAATGTTTCAATATATCAGTACCAACATTTATCATGTATAGATCTAATCAGACTGGACCACTTAATTATCTGATTCTCATTTTGAATTCTTTCAAGCTGTTACACATACCCAATAAATTCACTCAAAGTGACAACCAAGCATATAGTTTACTCAGTGGTCAAACACAAATGCTAAAATTACTAATTCTCTTTTTTAATTCCTTGGAAACAAACATCTTGGAGTCACCACATGGCTGGTTTTCATTCACTTTCCAAGCCTGATGTATTTAGATCACTAGCGTAGCCAGGATCTGCATTTCATGGTTGACCCTAGGATGCGGAAGGGGTACAAAACATACATACCCATAAAAAACATACACATACCTATACCTTTCATCAATGTAAGTGCCCCCCCCCCCTCGTGCCAAAATCTGGGATGCCGGATGATAGCTATCATCAGATACGGGATGTCTGATATAATTTGTAGCTATCACCACAGATACAATAAAATGAGACACATATGTAGGAGCTGAAAACTTGTCAATAGGGGAAAAAAAATGTTTTAAGGGCTGGTGGGCTAATTTTTTTCTTTAAAAAAAAATTCCCAAAAATAACCCAAAAATAAAAAAAAAATGAGAGCAAAATGAAAAATTTGTACAAAGAAATTTTCTTAAAAAAAAATTAGTCAAAATTGACAATTTTGGCCAAAAAACGGCTTATTTTACTAGACTTTGGCAAAATGAAAAAAATCTTCCAAAATGCAAATCTAGGATTGGTCGGGCCCGTAAAACAGGTTTTTTTCCCTCATCGCCTAATAGGTATACCTGTGTAGATAGAGCCGCAATCTGGGATGCCTGATGTATCTTGTGGCTGGTTGTCATTCCAGTTGGTATAACTTATAGATGAGCCATCACTCCACATGAAACTACCATCAGTAACAACATCTAGAATGGAAAAATATGAAAATCAAACATATTGGAGCTGATATGGTTATTTTAACCCTTATAGATTTCCATCTTATCCATTTCCTTGAACACTGTTGCTTATAGGCAGTGGCTGTTTGATTATAAATTGAACAACTTTTGGTTTTTTGATAATTTGCTAGAAAGAAGGGTGTTCAACAAATTTGCAGTCTGAAGTAGAAGAAGGAGATCAGTTGTGCAGGTTTGTATTAATCTGTTATGCAGTTCAATTTGACTGATGAATATATCGATTGTGATGAGTAAATATCTGCTTTCTTTTTTATTTCACAGAAACTAAAATCTTTGTTAAATTCATTTTGTGTTTGCTTTGCGCTATTACCCACTGAAATCTAGAATGAACAGCGGGTTATATGCATGTATTTATGTGTGATTCAAACACATATAGTTTATATAATACATTTCAACTTCACTATTAAAAATTTTTCATCCAGTATGCTTCTCATCTGATACTCCTATCCATTATCATTGACCCCAACTTTCTCAAATTTCTCAAATATTCTCAGATTATGCAGCAGGCTTCTTTAACAGCATGATCCCCCCTCCCCGGCACAGGCTTACCCGACCAGGGTTGGCTCTTTGCCGGTTAAAACCAGTTTTTGCCGGCAGCGACAAGACTAGTTTTAGCCAGTTAAAAGCCAACCCTGATGTCAGTGACTCTTAAAATGATTATTCATGTGACACTGTCACCTGAAGAACCATTTCAAGTGCCACTGACATCAGGGTTGGCTTTAGCTGGCTAAAACAAAACTAGTTTTAGCCGGGAAAAAGCC